>JAVYIG010004837.1:0-150884 GCA_035222895.1 Strongylocentrotus droebachiensis
AAATAGAATAAATAAGTTTATATTCGGGCACCATGCTGCCAGAATCATGCCGATGTTTGGGAAGCGAGGTACCCGAATATTGTCATATCATCAAATGGAGATATTCATGGACATGAAACTATCCCGTTTCTAAATTTGCGAGCAAGTGAAGCGAGCGAGGAATTTTTTTAAATTTTAAAATCGTTATTATCTATGGAATGTTATTTGCTCATCAAAATACCCAAAGTGATATAAATTTGGGCATCTTGTGGTTTCTGATACTTCGTTTTCATGAATTTGACGTTATTCCAGAAAATAAATATTTTTATTTATTTATTTATTTTTTCGGTTTTAAAAAACAAATAAATATACATGATTCAAAGGTCCAAGGACCAAATCTGATCATGTTTACAATTTATACAATACAGTTATAAATACAGTAAATATATAATAGTGAGCCAAACGAACAGGTATGACAAGTACAAGATGGTAATAAAGATGACAAACATAATACATTTCAATCAATACAATACCAAAATAACTAAGAGAAAGTAGTGGTCAAGATCGTCAAATTACTAAACTGTTATATGGTATTGGTAGCAGATAAACAGACAATAGGGACTTTTAGATTGAGTAGACGAGAACACGACGTACGCCGACTGATCATGCGTGTCAACGTACTTAACTGCCCATGTTGACTACAATTAGAAATCTTTTAGATTGCACTCGACGATATACATGCATGCAGAAAGGAACACTATGAATTACATGACAGACAAAGAAAGAGGACAAAAATATACAGTTCCTCATTCTACCCTCAACAATAGGCCATTTTCTTAATGTAACCAAATTTAATGCATAGGTCTTTGTGAAGTGCCTCAATACAAATTATTCCATTCACCTGATAGGTATAGTAGTATTTCAATAGTCAGAATGCAACTGCATATATTAAGTGTTGCTAGGTAGGGTCAAACCATAATGTTTGTCCAACGTGGCAACAACTAATGTATGCAGTTAGGATTATGTCTATTGAAATACTATTATTCTTATCAGGTGAATGAAATAGTTTGTATTGAGGCACTTCACAAAGACCTATGCATTAAATTTGGTTACATTACGAAAATGGCCTATTGCTGTGGTAAAACATCCCTTCACTGCTATTATGTAAAAATGTGTATAACAGGTGAATATGCATGTGACACTTGTTCTACACATTTTTACATAATAGTAGGGAAGGGATGTTCCTTTGTCTACCATGAGGAACTGTATATTTTATGCGCACGCGGCATATACTAGTACCGTACTAGATTTAGGAAAATCAAGGTTGACGCATTCTCGATCGCCGACTGAGACGACGTAACGCATGCGCAGTGCCTTAAAATGACGTCACACGTTGCAGTCAAAGCTGTAAACGTGCAAATCTAAAAGTCCCTAATAATAATGTTGAGTAACCAAACAATCAAAGAAATTTATGGGGGAAATATATTTTGAAAATAGGCAACGATAAAGCCTTAAACCTGAAATAACATAATTACGTTTGAGTTGAAAGGGTTACCACACAGAAATATATATATTACAAATTGGAATCGACTTTAAAAAGCAGTTATACAATGCCATTATTAAAATATAACGTATACCAAATTGTGAATGTGTCAATTAAAATGATTCTGAGGAATAAGGAAAAAGGGAGAGAGAGAAAGAGAGAGGGAGATGGATAGAGAGAGAATGAAGGCTTATTCATTGTACGAACAAGAGAGGAACAGCAGAATTTTGATATCGGTTAGTCCTGCACTTAGGAATGACCAAACCATGATTATTACGGAGGGGGCGAAAAGTGGGCAAGGAATCTTTAGATGGTGGAAGTAAGTCTCTGTGTCGGGACGTCAGTATAGCGAGTGGGCAAAGTTAGTATCAAGTTCAATTCTTCTTGCTTGAAGGGAGGGTACTCTCGCGGCCAGGCGCGGATCCAGGATTTCTTAGGGGAGGGGGCCCAACTTTTTTTTTTTGCTCCCGAAAATTTGAAATCGCGCCGGCCGAAAAGTCGCTCAGTGGGGGGGGGGGGGGGGGGGGGGGGGGGGGGGGGGGGGGGTAAGCGGCACTTTTTTTTTTTCTTTTTTTTTGGAGTCCAAAAAAAAATCGCAACGACTCAACCAGCCGAAAAGTCGCTCAGTGGGGGGGGGGGGGGGGGGGGGGGGGGGGGGTAGTGAGCACATTCTTTTTTTTTTTTTGGTCCTCGAAAATTAAAATTTGCACCCCCCCCCCTTGAGCGTCAGGGGGGGGGGCCCAACCCCCCAAAAAGGTAAAAATCGCGTGATTTTACATGATTTTTTTCTCAAGGGGGGGGGGGCCCGGGCCCCCCGGGCCCCCCCCCCCCCCCCCTGGATCCGCCACTGCTCGCGGCAGTCCGGATGAAAACGCTGTACTATAGATGGTCAAAATTGAGGGGGCAGATTGACTAGGCCGAGAGGGGATATATATCCCTTGCCTCTTCAGAGTGGGAAAATTTCGCATTTCAAAGTGAAAAGAACAAACATACATCCTCTCTCTGTGTCTCTTCTCCCGTATGTCTTCTATCTTTCAGTCCCATCTCCGGCACTCTGCTGGACAATGATCAGGGACGCAGATCGGATCACCCGGCCCCTAAGCATTTTTAGATAATTGTTTAATGTACCTTACAACAGATTTCATGCAATACTTATCATGTACCTGCATTACTGATTCACATAATATCATAATCTTTGAAGAGCGTTTCGAGCAATTTTTCTTTGTACATGTATTTTATCTCACGTTCTTTTTCCTTTTCATTCATCTCTCCCATTGTACTCATACCTCTTCTTTTTCTTTTCTTTTTGCCGTTCGATTAGGGAGGGGGCATGTGCACAGCCCCGTGCCCCCCCCCCCCCCCCCCCCCCCCCGTAGCTACGCCAATATGCTTTATCACTCAAACCATGAACCCTACATGCTCAAACAAACACGGAAGAGCATTCAAACAGACATGCAATACAACTTGAATAAGTATACACAGTTAGGTTGCATAATCGATAATAACGTTGTGTGTGCAGAACAGATCGAGTCAAAGATTTCGTCTCGTACGTAGTCCCGACGTAGTCAGTGCTTGCTGCCATTGACTTTATTATACAGTAAGTATATTGGTGGCTGAGTGATTAGACGAAGATAGTTATGTAATCGCGTGTAATGCAGCGGTCACAAAGGTTCGTACGAACGATTATTTCGTACGAATCTAACTGTTTTTCCATTGTCTTCCCGAATTTCCATTGTCTGAAAATCGTTCGTACGGCCCCAAGACGAAAATCCAATTGAATCCCCATTGAATGTCCCCATTGGATCCCAATTCAATACCAATTGGCAATTTGGAGTACATGGAAAGTGAAACAATGGGTACCTATTGAAACCAATTGGCAATTGGTCCCCATTGAAACCAATTAGCCAATTGGTTTTAATGGGGACTAATTGCCAATTGGTTCCAATGGGGACCAATTGCCAATTGGTTTCACTTTCCATGTACTCCAAATTGCCAATTGGTATTGAATTGGGATTCAATGGGGGCATTCAATGGGGATTCAATTGGTATATCGATCCAGGTAGAAGAACCAGTGACAAACTGATACTTCATAATCGATACTGGCAACTGTCCACCAAATGTATATTCTATTCTCAATTGTATTACTTCCATCACATAGATCATTTGAAGTGTATTCAAGAGAAACATTTAAAGTGACACAGGCTCGTACACATATATATACTAAATATGTATATTGTTTCTTGGTTAGTAATCATATAATCAATATATCTATTGCTAGAACGTGAATGGAATTGTAACATGATCAGACAAAATAATCTATTGGTTAATAATTGCCGTAGGAAAATAAAAATCACAAAATGATGTGCATTGTCTTAATTTGCTTAACAAATCATGATAAATGTATTTTTCTGTCACACGTGTAAAGTAATAATGAATATGCATGAGTTCCAATTGGTTTCAATTGGTCTCAATATGTTTTAACAGGTTTCAATGGGACTTTAATAGGACTTCAGATGGTTTCAATTGGTCCAGATTGTCCCTATTGGACCCATTGGCCTAGGCCCCATTAGACTTTAATGGGACCCCAATTGGTTTCTATTGGTCTTATTGGTCCTATTGGTTTCTATTCGTCCAATTGGTTTCTATTTAACATTGGTCCTATTGGTTTCAATTGGTTTCAATTGGCCCTATTAGACTTTAATGGGATTTCAATTGGACTAATCGGCCCCATTAGACTTTAAAAGGTTTTCAATTGGTTTCAATTGGACCAATTGAAGTCCAACTTCAGGCCAATTGGTCCAATTGAAACCAATTGGGGTCCCATTAAAGTCTAATGGGGCCTAGGCCAATGGGGCCAATTGGTCCAATAGGGACAATCTGGACCAATTGAAACCCATCTGAAGTCCTATTAAAGTCCCATTGAGACCTGTTAAAACATATTGAGACCAATTGAAACCAATTGGAACCAATTGGAACCAATTGAAACCAATTGAAAATTCCATTGGTGCTCAATTGGTTTCATTTCTTTTTTGGGGCGTTCGTAGCAGTTTGTAATGGCATTTGTGACCGAGGCTTAACATGTAGGGATGCAGGCAGGCCAGGATAGACAAAATAATATCTTGATGACCATGGAAGAAGGTGGTTGCCTTGAAGATTGGAGCCATAGATGGGCTAGGATGCAGGAATTGTAGCGGATCACAATTAAAGGTATGACCCTTTTGCAGCCAACCTCATATTTTGTAGAACTTTACAGGAATTGTAAATATGTCATGATGTCCTATGTGAAATTTAAACGTTAGCAGTGTCCTAATATTCAAATTATGCAAGGAAACCCGTTTTCTTGCTAGACTTCACTGTCAGACACTATTGAGTGACTGAATGGCCTTTTTTCTTCTATGGTAATAACATACATAAAATGAGCTGTAAAGGGTACATGAGCATTATTTTGTCTACATCAATAACCCACTGCTTGTGATGGCCAAAATTAAACTGATTGAATCTTTGCGCAGCATAAAACGTACGACCATTCGGTACAATGGTCTGAAAATCAATTAAGACTATTACTTATTGGCTCTATAGCTCCTAAGTCGATTTGACAACTAATAGTCGTTATTTTCCCACTTGAAGACATTTTCAAGCCCCACCTTTTTTAGGGAAATTCTAAATTAGTATTATCTTTCAAATGCCGTTGAAATTTAACCTTTTCATTTTTTGGGCCTGCAAATGGGACATAGTACCTTTAAGAATAGGCATGGGGATAAGTGAAACCAGATGAAACCAGGTGAAACCTGATGAACGGCCACAGATTATGGATCGAGAGAGATCAGGACGCACACTATAAGCAACGGCTGCATTCCGACAACAGTGGGATGTTTGATCTTCTCAAAACTGTTAGTGAGGCTATTATGTCTTCTTGATAGTAGATAAAAAGGAGTATATGATCGGGTCCTAGCAAGGAGTAATAATTGACTTGGTCCTGGTAAAGGTGGAACATGTTTGTGAGCTTTTCTATTCTCTACATGGTATCGTAGATTATTTTTTTGTCAAGTTTTGGTTAAATGTGTTTTTGCGTGTTTTCTCGAACTCCGAGCAGATCGAACTCAATACTTTCTTATAGACAGACATATATGTATATATATATATTTATATATAATGTTTATTCATTCATTTATACATGCGTCAGTGTGTGTATGTGTGTGCGTGTGCGTGTGTGTGTGTGTTGCCATATTTCAGTCCGATCCATTTTATCGTCAGTGCTGAAAAAGTAAGGAACTGCTGGAACCATGTTACAAATTTTCTAGAATCTCGAATATGTTGCTCTCTTCACCTTTACAAAGGTACCCACTTGAATACCATGTTGGACGATGATGGTGAAGATGCAGTTACCATGGCAACGAAGGAGAAGGTGGACGATGTCATCAGAACGGGAAATTTATTGCGGACTTTACGGAGCGTGCGAGCGAGGATTTATTGGGGCTGGGTAGTCACTGTCGCCTCGTCGATCATGTTCGTCGTCTCATACGGCTTCTTATATTCGTTCGGCATCATCATGGTCGAACTGATGAGCGAATTTGACAGCTCGGCGACCGACACTGGTAAGTCGCATCAGTGTCGATTCTCAATTACTATGATAAAATCGACGCACGCTTACCAACATAATTTATCAACATACTGTATAATCAAGATAAAATATCAACATTTATCAACATTTTCGACCTATGAAAATTTGTATCAACATCATTATATCGAATCTTATCAAAATGTAGTATATAACAATACAATATTTTTTAATGTTAGGCTTCCGGAGAGAAATTTCAATTGTTGTTAATTTTGTTTTGGCTTGCACCCTGTAGATAAAGATCGCGTGATAGATCTCGTAATTGAAAACAAGTCAGTAAATATCATGTAACCAGCTGGATTTAAATCTGCTATCTACTGCTTAGGCCAAAAAAAAAAAGTTGTTTGGTTGTCCTCGACCGCCCGCCCGTCATTTTCGGGCCGCTCGTATATATTTTTTTTTTTTAGATTTTTTTTTTTTTTTTTAATTCATTTTTTTTTTTTTTATTCATTTTTTTTTTTTTTTTAAATTTCATTTTTTTTTTTTTTTTTTTTTTGGGGGGGGGGAGCAATCTTAAATGCCAAACATACCATTTTATGCATTTGCAAGGATCAAAATGCGTACCGTTGCCAGTTTGATCTTTTCAGTACGCAATTAGGTATTTATTAAACTTGCCATTTTTATTTTTCTATGTCAAAATGCCGTTCATTCAGATCAGGTTCTGAGCATTCTTAAACTCATTTTAAAGCCCATCTGTACTAGTTTACAGGAGGGATTATACCACCCTGCAAGGTCACTGGACAGGTGGTTATCTCATCAAATCAGCTCTCATTTAATATAAGATAAAGAGGATCATGGGGACCAATGGTCACCGATTAGGCATTGTTTGCTACATAGAGGGCGCACGTAGCTATAAGTAGTACAATGGAGATTTAAAAGGTGCTGTATTTCAAAGCCCCAAAAAAACTTTCAGTGTTGGTCTTGATATTCATTGTACATTAAACTAGTCTTTTACCATATTAAAGTGTTTTATAGACTTTGTTTGTTTAAATGCTGGACAATCCCAATTATTTTTTTGTTTTATAGTACAAAAATTATTTTAAAAAAAAAAAAAATGGGGAAAAAAAAAAAATTAAAAAAAAAATAAAAAAATACACACAAAAAATGAATTTAAAAAAAAAAAAAAAAAAAAAAAAATCCGCCCGCCCGCCCCTACTCCAGAAAAGCAATCGAGGACAACCAAACAATTTTTTTTTTTGGCCTTATCGGGCAGCGACTCTACCACCAGGCCATCACTGGGCCGTGGCATGCACAGTCACGATGAACCGGAAACTGGACTCATTAATGTTCATCAGTCTGCCATTATAGGACAATAACTTTGGATCAAACCAGGAAGAGATTTTGTTAGACCAATCAAAACTCCCGGTATCAATATTGAGATTGTTCCTCGGCATAACGATCGACAACAACAAAGTAAAGATGTCCGTAATGAGGGACTTATGAGGCTTCACTTCCTGAGAAAGCTATAAAGATAGTAAAGTTGAGTTCTGGTCATGCGATTGCATTGTGAAAGAAACGGTGTGGAATCGATCAAAAAAAGTTGATCATGTAGCATATATATGAGTATTGGCGTGTACTGCAAGATGCTGGAATCATCAAAATGATAAGAAATTAGACACAGTCTTGGAAGAAGTAACAAGCACTGTACACAGAAAGATGGATATTGGACTACAAAAACATGCAGCATAAAAATGAGGACCACATTTTAAGCTGTTACATGTCATATTTAGAATATGAAGGCATTTGAAGAGCCATGCTTTTCAGGGAACCTTTATATCTCTGACGGTCTTCCACATTTGCATAATAACAATAAAAACGCTTACAAATTATTTGTCACCTCTCCCCAGAACTCAATCTTCTCTTTAAGTCTTTCAAATTTGATAAGTCATATTTGAAACTATTTTACTCAGCTGTTGTAGAAAGTTCAATCTTGTATGGTTGCATTTTCTGGTATAGTGGTCTGAGAAAGAACGACCAACTTAAAATTCAGAGGTTGTTGAATCAAGCAGGCAGAATAGTAGGGTAAAACATTCGTCTGTAGAAGAAGCCTCAGGTTATCGAAAATTGGAGCTACATAGTTAATTATATATTTGACTACAACGCAAATGACAAGCGTCTTTGACAAATTATTATCATTGTTTTAATGCATGAATATGTATAAATAACTAAAACTGATATAAAGAAATAATCATGAATGATTAAACGATAATGTACATTTATTTTGTTCCTGAAGAAGCCTCAGGTTATCGAAAATTGGAGCTATACATAGTTAATATATATTTGACTACAACGCATATTACATGTGTCTTTGACTAATTATTATCATTGTTTTAATGCATGAATATGTATAAATAACTAAAACTGATATAAAGAAATAATCATGAATGATTAAACGATAATGTACATTTATTTTGTTCCTGAAGAAGCCTCAGGTTATCGAAAATTGGAGCTATACAAAGTTAATATATATTTGACTACAACGCATATTACATGCGTCTTTGACTAATTATTATCATTGTTTTAATGCATGAATATGTATAAATAACTAAAACTGATATAAAGAAATAATCATGAATGATTAAATGATAATGTACATTTATTTTGTTTCTGAAGAAGCCTCAGGTTATCGAAAATTGGAGCTATACATAGTTAATATATAATTGACTACAACGCATATTACATGCGTCTTTGACTAATTATTATCATTGTTTTAATGCACGAATATGTATAAATAATTATGTATTCATATTTTGTATTTCATTTGCAGGATATATCGGAACAATGGCGTACGGGCTGAGCTCGCTGTCTTGCCTCGTCACCGTTCCTTTGGCCGTCAGGGTCGGCTATCGGTTCACCTGTATGTTGGGGTTAATCTCCTGCGTCATCAGTTGCATTGTGACGTCATTTGCTCCCGACCTCTCCCTCATGTACTTCTCTCATGGTTTCCTCTACGGCTTCGGTGCGAGCTTGATGATGACTGGTGGTATCCACATCACACAGAGCTACTTTACTGGAAATCATAACTCACTAGCAATCGCTATATCTTCGGCTGGTGCCAATATAGGTATTCATTAATATATCAGTGCGAAAGACATTAATATGTATGCTTGCAAAAGGAGTGCAGATTGGGGGTAGGGGGGCACTCAGAAAAGAAATGCAGGGAGGTTACCAGAGATGTTCAATGCATGAGGCGTCTTTCTTTCTCGTGCTTTTCCCCTTCTCCGAGTTCCTCTTTCCAAGTTGACCATTTTCCTTTCTCTTCTTTTAATTTATTTCATTTCACTTTATTTTTTTAATCATAGAAATTCGATAAAGCACGCTTTTTCAGAGAGTCCCTGGACTGAAGTATATAATAATATACATACATTTATATTCTTCTAAAACCGCTACTGGGCTTTGAATCACACCAGACCCAGATGTCATTGTAAGATTTTTTTTTAAAGAGAGTAAGAAATAAGCAGTAACTTCTCGCTTTTTGTCTATTCTCTTTCAGGAGTTCTTGCCATGAATCCACTCGTCTACACTCTTACCGCCCAGTTTGGATGGCGTACCATGTTCAGAATCATATCTGCTGTCTTAGTCATAGTTTGCGTCCCGGCCATTCTTACATTCGCGCCTGCGCCCCTGCAAAATGCGGAGGACGTCGAGGCTGAGAAGTCGGAGGAGAAATCTTTAGTTCTTTGCAAAAACAGCAAGGTGTTCGTCGAAGTTAAAGATGGGAACAAGAGCGACAAACAGACTTTTGAAAGAACATGTTGTGAGGAAGAAACAACCTCTGTTTGCCGTTCAACAGGATCAAGAAAAAATGCAGAGGATGACAGGACCGTGCCAAAGTCGGATTGGAAGTTTATCGGAGGACATGACACAACCCTGGATCGATATAGCTTCAGAAACAGGATCAGAGATGAAGAACTATCGAACTTACTTGTGGCAGATGGAACAAATACTGATGTAATCCCTTACATCGAAAGTAATAACATTTGGGCGGTTTCCACAAACCACAAGTGTAGTGATGAGTCATACAAAGTGCCCCATGTAAACGTAAGCGTGCCACGATTTGAGTCTTCTTTGGATGATGGTACAAATGAAAGTGACTCAAGGCCAACAGACACCAAGTCTTCAACCTCAAATGATGCACCAGAGGTCCAGAGGAACACGTACTGGAGTAGATTGAGTCGCTTACTTCGGATGCCTGACATGTGGTTTCTAGAGATGGGCATGATTACAACTTCTGTAGCTTTATCATTTCTTTTGTTTAGCACGGTAATATGAGAACTTTTTAATAAACTTATCTTATTAGCTTGTCCACAATAAAAGTAAATATTTACATGGATGTATTACCTTGGCCCCGTATTATTAAAAGTTGATATCAACATAAGACACAGGTGTAATAGGTAAACATGAATTATTCTGAGATGCAATGAACAAGAACCGCTTGATTGTCCCACCAGAGCTCCCAGTGAGAGTCTGCCCTACAGGATATTGAACGATTTCGTAAAATGTTTGGTGACGCTATTGTTCATATTTTGCAACTTAATTTTTAACCTTAAGATGCCCTATGGTACATTCTGAGGCATTTTTGAATGAGTAAACTGAAAATGTATGTGTATATATTCTTTTAAGGTAAGCGGGAGGGGGGGGCGTGCGGCCGCCCCGCCCCGTCCCCCCCCCCCCCCCCCGTGATCCGCACCTGGACAATTTATGTATATATCGCAAGTCGCAAACGATATTGTCCTCCGTTGCCAGTAGCTTTCCGAAGTTAGGCGTCGACTATAGTCACGTTGCCATGGAGTGGGACAGGCGAGGCTGAAGAGTCAGGGCCTCGAAACACAATTAAAAAACGACGTTTCTGATTGGTTAATTGTTAACTTTGTGTACAATATGTGCATGCAACTATTATCTTGATTGGTCACCGTCATTGTGCAATTGAACGCAAACCTTTGTGTTACGGGGACCTGTTGCCATTTGTTCGGCAACCTGCTATACCACTATAGATTTCTTTGTAATCGCCTCAGGTGATCAAAACCTTAAGTACGAAATGCCAGTTTAAAATAAGGGAAGAATGATGGAAAATAATGGACAAGAGTGTGAACCAAATCAAAACACCGATTTTTATTTGTAGTCTGTTGTCCCAAGACGAAGTGAAATAATGACAAGCTGAAGAAAGAAAGTGATTGAAATATAGAAAATGTATTTCTTTATCGGTTGTTACCTCGTGAAAAAGTTTTGAGACGCCTTTGAGACGTTTTCAGAAACATTTTCTTTATATTGTTAGCACTGTTACATTTAGATTGCATTGGTTATCTTTTAATTATCAACTTTGAACCCAGCTCAAATTTCTCGCGCTCTCCCCCCCCCCTATATCTCTCAATTTATATTTATCTCCCCCTCTCTCTATTTTTATCTCTCTTTTCTTCTCCGACTCCCACGCTGCCTCCATTTCCCGTGCCACCCCTCTCACTCTCTCCACATAATTATCTGACTGTCTTTTCTTCTTACCTACCCCAGGCCAATGTGATTGTGACTGCCGGGTTCTCAAAGAAGACGGCTAGTCTTGTGATGGCGGTGATGGGCTTCTCCGAGGCCCTCGGCAAGATCGTCATCGGCTTAGTAGCCGATCGTCTACCCATACCAAAAATCTTTATTCTAATGGCTTCCAACTGTGTCGGGGTCTTGCTTATGGTGATATTGTTATTGGTCGTACCTACTGAACCATATCTCTTCATTCATGCTATAGGTGAGTTAATATCAGTGATTCTTGGTAGATGTGTTGGTATGAATGTCGATGGGATGGGATGGGATGGGCTTGCGTCTCGGACATAATTTACTAAAAATTGGACCGGAAGTTACCGATTTATGAGCAGTTTCATACATTTGCTAAACTTCAATTCAATTCAATTCAATTCAATTTTATTTCGCAATATAAAAATCAAAATATACAAAGTAACAGTAAATTTTAACTATGTTTACAAAGGTTATATGCGGGGCTTTCCATGAAGGTTGCGAAAACCTGTGAAGTTGGATCGCCCATTAAAGAATGAAAAACAAATACAAAAAGAAATATAACATATTATAAGCACACAACAATAAATTAAGTAAAATAAGCAAAGTACAAATACTTCAACTATCTATAAGACAAGAGAAAGTAAAATAGAGAGAAGAAAAACAATATATAAAGGGGGAAAAGAAAGGAAAGGAAAACAAGATAACAATGAAAGAGGGTTCAGATATACAATTTAGAAGAAAAAAATCAAAAAAAAACTTGCTTATTTTGCCTGGTTGAGGTGTCAATTTATGAAAGGTGAAGAAATTCGGATACCGTCCGCCAAATGACTTTTTGGTTTCCTCTCTTCAAATTCATTTTTTTCAAGTGTGAACGTTGCAGTGGCGGATCCAGAGGGGGGCGTATTGCCCCCCCCCCCCCCTTGGTGGCCAAAGAAAACAGGGAAAAGGGATAAAGAGATAACGGCTAAAGAAAAGGAGAAAAGTAAGAGAAAAGGAAGGTGAAAGAGAAGGAGAGAGATGAAGAAGAAGAAAATGAAACTCGTTACGCTAAGTATTCTGGTCGACAACTTATAAATCGGTGGTGGATTCAGGTGGGGGCCGAGTCATCCGTAAATATAGAGGTGATTTCCGAGGCTCTCTTGTTCTATCAAATTGTTCTTGGGAGAAAGATTGTGTGTGAGATTGAGAGAGAGAGAGGGGGGGGGGGTGGACCAACAATTATTTCCAACTACGCCCCCTGGACCCTCAGTAGGGGATTTATACTCCTGCAAACCCCATTCCTAAAGATAGAAGTGGTTCCAGAGAAACCTATTGTTGTATGAAATTGCCCTTACGAGAGAGTGTGCGTTTCTATCGCTCAAGAAGGCTATCTTGAAAGCTCTGAACTGTTACAACTCGAAAGCGTCAAGGAACTTCGCCCCAAGAGCCCCCGAAAGGGATTTGCCCCTGAACCTCTTCGCTCCAGCCCCCTTAATCTTAAGAGGAGGTAGATATTCTAAGAAAATCAAGGCTGCTGGATTTTCATTTCAAACGATTGATCTCATTATTCTCAGTGCAAGGGTTCTTTGTCTTGGCGTCTGCAGACTCTCTTCCTCATTCAATTGCCAATCAGCTCTTCAGCCCTGAGTTCGGCGTTCAGATCTGGGCAGCAAACATGGTCTTCATGGGTGCGGGGGGCATAGTAGGAGCAGTATTCGGTAAGTATTAATAATTTTGATGATAATGGAACATTAAATAATGATACAAAATGATGACGATGATGATTGTTATTATTGTTATTATCATTATTATTATTATTATTATTATTATTATCATTATTATCATCATCATTATGATGCTAGTATTACTGCTACTTGTACTTCCACTACTACTACTACTATTACTGCTACTACTTCTAATTATGATAATAGTAATATAATGATAATGACTGTAATTCCCCGCCGTTGCAAAACAAATCAGAACTTCTTCAGATATGGCGCTGTAAACCGCCGCAGATAATTGTTTTCTTTCACGTGTAAACGGGTGGCAACTACGCGCAACAAAATATTCACTGAGCTCTCTCTCTGTGTTATGAGATATAATTAATGTGACGCGTATTATTCTTTATCAAATAAAAAGAAATATAAAAACGCAGCTATATGTGAACTAGGCTTTATGCTTATCCAAAAGAACTTAATTTGTTCCCACCCCATTCCCTCCGTGTCAGAGAACCCTGAATGATCCGCCTCTGCAATGAATTTCTTTATTCTTTAACTACTTTGCAGGAGAGAGTGTAGACAAGACAGGATCATACAGTGCGGCCTTCTATGCTACCATAGGAATATCCGTTGTATCCATCCTGTGTTTTGGTCTCTGTATCGTCCAACAAAGGTTTTTCGCGAAAGAACGCTTCTTCGTCTTCACAAATGTTGGCAAACGGTACGCCAAGATCCAATGAATTAATGATAAGAATCCGGAACACTGCCAAAATCTGAAAGATTGTAGAGGAATAATATTGCATTCATCTCATAGCCTTGTTGTTACTGAATGTGTTTCAAATGTATGAATTTGCAAAATCGTGCAGCGACAGGGCATTTTTTAAAAACAAAATAAATTAACAGTGAGTCATGTTTATGTATACTACATCATCAATTATACACTTATATAAGTTTTCTGTTTCAGACATATTTACATCAACATATTTTCATTTTCATTTTCGATCCTCATCATTACCGTCATCATCATCACCATCTTCAGTTTTTGTTACTCTTTTAATCATCCACCCCACCCCCAAACGCTTATTATGATAGCCCTCCTTCTTCCAGTGCAGATTTATAAATGAATATTTCTTGATAGTGTGTTATCAGTTATATTTTGTTTTAAAGTATAGGCCTAATATGTCCCATTTGCAGGCCCAAAAAATGAAACGATTAAATTCCAACGGCATTTGGAAGATAATACTAATTTAGAACATTCCTTTAAAAAGGGGGCTTGAAAATGTCTTAAAGTGGGAAAATAAGGACTATTAGTTGTCGAATCGACTTAGTGGCTACCAAGTCAGTAAGTAATAGTCTGATTTTCAGACCCTTGTACCGAATGGTCGTACGTTTTGTGCTGCGCAAAGATTCAATCAGTTTAATTTTGGCCATTACAAGAAGTGGGTTATTGATGTAGACAAATGCTCATGTACCCTTTACAGCTCATTTTAGCCTATGTATGTTATTACCCAAAAAGACAAAAAGCCAGTCAGTCACTCAATTGTGTCTGGCAGTGAAGTCTAGCAAGTAAACTGGTCTCCTTGCATAATGTGTACATAAGGACACTGCTAACGTTTAAATTTCACAGATAGGAAATACATGACATATTCATAATTCCTGCAAAGTTCTACAGAATTTGATGTTGGCTGCAAAAGGGACATAGTATCTTTAATGTAAACATTTGTATCATTATTGTATTGTGTATAGGTTACAAAAT
This sequence comes from Strongylocentrotus droebachiensis, assembly GCA_035222895.1. Classification (NCBI taxonomy): domain Eukaryota; kingdom Metazoa; phylum Echinodermata; class Echinoidea; order Camarodonta; family Strongylocentrotidae; genus Strongylocentrotus; species Strongylocentrotus droebachiensis. The sequence goes on from JAVYIG010004837.1 coordinate 15,099, forward strand.
ATATGTTTTATTTTGTACATATTGTATCGTTGAACAGTAATTTGGTTTATATGTTTTGCAGAAGGAAATTAATTATATTCTATTCAAAATTCAAGCACATTTGGAAGATGACAGTAAGCCTATCAAAGAGAGTGTAGCATGGCACATGCTGGTTAACGCCATCTACGTCTTCTTTTGGAAAACTGCACGTATATATACGAATGGACTTGATTGGTCAGCGCGCTAGCGTTCGCGAAACAGACCGAAATTCTTCTCATGCTTCGGTCTCGCGTATGTTGCACGCACCCGAATGCTGCGGTCGTGTCACCCGGTCCGTAGTCGTATTCTACCCGATTGGCCCCGAGTAGGGCCACGGGAAACACACATAATCTCGTCATGCTACACTCCCTTTAATATTGGTAACCCACAAATTTAATCTTATCGAAAGTGGTCGAGTGGTTTAAGGCGCTTGACTGGAGATACGTATGTCGAGGGTTCGAATCCCGACACGGCACTAATACCCTTTGGCAAGATATTAACCTGCACTTGCTACTCTCCACCCAGGTGTCAAATGGGTACCCGGTAGGATGCGGCCGTCATTGTTGGTCAAACTGCTTGTGAGCGTCAAGTAACGCCCGGCTGGAATGCTCCCCAGGGAGTGGAGAATGTGCACACAGTGTGTGCGGGCAAGCACTGAATCCAATGACCGGGGTAATAGTATAATTGTAAAGCGCTTAGAGACATTTGTATTAAGCGCTATATTAAAATTAAATATTATTATTATTATTACTGAATTTTAACAACAATGATAGGGGATCGGGAGGGGAATTTCCCCCATTGTTTCCCCCTGCAGTCACAGGTCCCTTTGCTACTCGTACTAAACATTTTCCACCTTTGAAAAGGCTGTGTACGAGAAATTCTGGAAATTAATTTATTTAATGTAGATCTCGTAATATGCTCAAGACTACCTATATGCATATCTGTTCTCAACATTATGAATTATCACTAATTAAATATTCGTAAATCTTAAATTTTGATTTGTGTGCAATATGGAATAATGGAAGCACATTCTGTATATATTTTGTAAAACATATCTGATATGATATAATGATGTAATAGAGTGACATAATGAATGAAAATAATAATCTGATGATATAAATGTAGAGAGCCAGTCGGCCATTCCAGCTTTTGTGTGCTTTATTAGTTGGCATCTATTATGTCTGATATAGTGTGTACGTTGAACGTTGGTCGCTATAAAAAAAAGCATTTTAGAGGTATAAAATGTCTTGTTAAAATCTCCAGAGTACCGTGTATGAGCTGATGGAATGAGGGGGTGTTAAGCAAAGTCATAAGTATGTTCATTCATTCATTCATTCTTTTCGTATTTTTTGGGGGTCAACCCAATTTAGAATGATCACTGCCAAAGTCATGGATGTGCTTCATAAATACATTTTGCATGCCCTTTTGAGAAGAATATTTTCCCTGTGTATCAAAAAGGTACGTCGGTAAATAAAATAATGAATAGTATTAACTTTAATGAGCCGAATCCAGTACATGTCTCGATGGGTTTAGAACTTTGATTCACATTTCCTTTATCTGGTCAATCACAGATTGTATCTGTGAACCGGCACATTGAAGCAATCTTTAAAACATCCAGGTACTTTTTTTTAATTTATTTTTTATTATATCGATTACCAGTGCTCTAAAAGTCTCACATCATATGATAACACCTTGATCAACAGTTTAATGGTAGCGGCGACTTTTCCCGCATTTGCTTAAAATCATGTGATTAAATGATCTGCATTTTTACGATTATCACAAAGTATTTGGCTTCACCTGTGTATGGGAGGGAAAAGCAAACTGAATAAATGCTACCCTCGGGTCCCGGTATAAATAGGGACTTTTAGATTTGCGAGGACTGATACAATGTGACGTCCATTCAAGGCAGTGCATTAAAAGGACGTCGATCGTAGCAACCCACGTTGTCGTTAATTGTGCAAATCTAAAAGTCCCTACTGATTGAGGTTGTGGAGGTGGACCACTACACCGGGGTAAAAATTCCTTTTATCTGGCCATGCGCAGATTGACGAACTGGCTGATTGAAGCAATCTTTAAAACATCCAGGTGCTTCATTTTTTACCAGTACTCTAAAAGTCTTTTAAGCAACGTGACCCAGTGGGGTGTTGAGCCATTTTAGTTCAGATTCAGAATCAGATTTATTTCCATTGAATATGGAGATGGTTACTGCTCCCATTATGATTTTCGTTATGTTTGTATAGACAAATTAACTCTCACACTCTCCACCGCGCTGATTGGTACTTCTTTTTGACGGAAAAGTTATCAATATAATCATTTTAGAATTGGAAAAATTGGAAGAGCATGCTATTAAAATATCTAACGTTAAGATCAGAAATAAAAGAGGAGTGTATAGATTTCAATGAATGAAATGGATATTGAAATGTTATGTAATATGCTTGCATTAAGTAAGAAGAGACAGTATTACAAGTCATTTGGAATGATATGTAAACAATGTCACATTAAAAGTTGGATTACAAGTTGGACGTGGTGATTTACGAAAGTGAAAGATCTACAGGCTCGTGGCACAGGCTTAACATTTGACTGGATCACAAAGGTAGCAAATACTGTAGGCACCAACGTCGCTGAACGGGATCCCTCCCTCCGTCAGTTTCTCCCGCAGAATCGACAGGAGGTGGAGAACATTCTCAGCAGATGCCCCCGGAAGTATTTCAACGCGGAGGACATAAACGAAAGGAGTGATTCCGGGTCGAAGTCTCTTATACAAAGCCATGTCGCCCCTCTTGATATCGGTCGGGAATGCAGCACTTATTATTTCAGCTCCAGTCTTGGCCTTCCACTCCGCTTGGAAAGCGCTGTAACTTGCCTCATTTACATCAGAATCCTATCAGAATGGATCGAGAAATAGGGTTAAACTGAAACAAAAACGATCTCAAATCGAAGGAACTGCAATACGAACATCTCTACCTACGGAGGCCCTGTGAGAGGTGATTTGCGGTTACGATCCCCACCTCGCCAAACCTACCCCCCCCCCCAGATGTGTGTTTTTCCATCTCATGCTTTATCAATGCTTGGCACATTATTTGTCAATCTTTATTCACTTTCTAGAATTTCTCTAGAGTGTATTCTGTCATCCAAATTAGAAATTAACCCACCTTATAATTGACCATGAGATAGTAAGACTTCTGTAGATCCTTAGCTCGCGTGGTACACATGGGCTCAACAGACGTAGTCGCCACCTCTGCGTAGCCTCCTGTAATGTTTAAACATGAACATGAACAATAAATATGAACAATAAATATTACAAGGAAATTAGAACTTCGCTGATATTTGGCGTAGGTGAGAGCAAAATAGATTGAACACAGAACAACAACAAAAAATGAAACTCGTTAACGTTCGTCGTTTCAGAATAATAAAGATAAAGAAAATTACCATTTGTAAATGGAGGAGGGGGAGGCAAAACAAATCGAATACCCAGATAAGTTAAAGCGTCAGAGAATCTAACAAAGAAAAAGAGACATATCTAATTTTATTTATTGTTTCTATTCATCAATAACAACAACTAAGAATCACAAAACGATGTTTTAAATAAATATTTTTAATCTAACAAATAAATATTGAAAAAGAGGTCGGGATTCCTGAATCCGCTACTGTATGTTAATAGAGGAGGAGAGAGAAGGAGGGGGACGGAGAGGGGAGGGGAGGGAGGGAGGGAGAGAGAAAGCGGAAGACGGAGAGAGGGGAGGGAGTGAGAGAGAGAGAAGGGGAGAGGCAGAGAGAGAGAGGAGGAGGAAGAGACAGAGATAGAGTAAGAGTGTGAGAGAGAAAGATCCATACCTGGGTAGCAAACTCGTAGTTCACTTCCACCGATGCCTTTCGTGACGACCTCAATCCACTTGGGTGGGGGTGGTCCTTTTTGGAATGCATGAAAATCTCCATTGTTGAATCCAACATAGTTCACGTACTTGTATGCACCTATAATCAAACATTCGGATATTTGTTTAGATAACTAGAGTACCGAAGTGTGACGTCATACTGACCAAGCTGAAGGTTGCTGGTTCAACACAATTTTGTGTTTTGAACCAGCAACCAATCTTAATTTACAACCCCCAAGTTCCTCAACCCAGGCGTAGCAAGCGGATACCGGATAGGAAGTTATTCCTTGAATGCTTTGTCAGTTCGGCTAAGGGCACAAAGGGTAAAAAGTGTTAGTGTTGACTGTTGATTGTGATAATGATAATGCTGATGAGAAAAGGGGGTATGTAATTTAGGTAGATTTACCCCCATATTAGGGACTTTTAGAATGAGTGGACGAGAACACGACGTACGCCGACTGATCATGCGTGTCAACGTACTCAACTGCCCACGTTGACTACAATTAGAAATCTTTTAGATTGCACTCGACGATATACATGTATGCAGGAAGTAACACTATGAATTACATGACAGACAAAGAAAGAGGACAAAATATACAGTTCCTCATTCTACCCTCAACAATAGGCCATTTTCTTAATGTAACCAAATTTAATGCATAAGTCTTTGTGAAGTGCCTCAATACAAATTATTTCAATCACCTGATAGGAATAGTAGTATTTCAATAGTCAGAATGCAACTGCATATAGGTCTATTAAGTGTTGCTAGGTAGGTCAAGCCATAATGTTTGTCCAACGTGGCAACAACTAATGTATGCAGTTAGGTTTCTGTCTATTGAAATACTATTATTCTTAACAGGTGAATGAAATAGTTTGTATTGAGGCACTTCACAAAGACCTATGCATTAAATTTGGTTACATTACGAAAATGGCGTATTGCTGTGGTAGAACATCCCTTCACTGCTCTTATGTACAAATGTGTAGAACAGGTGAATATGCATGTGACACTTGTTCTACACATTTTTACATAATAGCAGGGAAGGGATGTTCCTTTGTCTACCTGAGGAACTGTATATTTTATGCGCACGCGGCATATACTAGTATCGTACTAGATTTAGGAAAATCAAGGTTGACGCATTCTCGATCGCCGACTGAGACGAGGTGACGCATGCGCAGTGCCTTAAAATGACGTCACACGTTGCAGTCAAAGCTGAAAACGTGCAAATCTAAAAGTCCCTATTATCCCATCCCAACGACTTCCATTGAAGTGCCTTTGGAAAGTTGAGATACTTTGTCGTCATTGAAAAGGTTGTTAACTCACATTTCGATTAATTTAAGGAGATTAATTTAAGATTTAATAATGCTATGAGTGTTGATATTTTGTTACTATGTTTCGTATTGACAAAGATGATGATGGTGGTGATGATGATGATGATGATGATGATGAAGATGATAATGAGAAAAACAATGTTAATACTACTTTAACTACTACTACTTCTTCTCCTTATAATACCCCCCTAAAAAATATATATATAAAAAATAACGGTGATGATGATTATGACGATAGCGATGACGAGGATGATGATGAAATTATAAATAACAATAAAAACATAACTCGCTAATGCAACTCGGCTATGTGGGAGCCCTGCTTAAGCAATATAGCTAGCTGCTTGTCCACACATTGAAGATTACAAGTTGAGAAAGATTTGACTTCTTGCTTTATAAGTTTTGCTACGAGAATTGCAGCTTTTAAGTAGAACCGATACTTTTCCATCGGTAAGTGAAATCATGAAATCGTATTCTTTTACTACATTGATGATTGTATAATCTTGTACTATAATGAAGGGTGATTTTATTTCAAATGACAAATTGAATTACGAGAAAGGTATAACATGTTTTACCTTTTGTTATTATATTTTGGGCAAAGAACATGATTAAAGAAAAGGGAAATATTTACAATTTGTCTTGATGCATGTTTCACCTATAAGAAGAATCTATAGTAGAGAAATGTTTGTGCCTGAGCTCTTAACAGTTTAGAGGGCACAGTGTCTTGGGAGACAAGCTGAGATTTCTACGAGAGTTGATGCGAGACGGGACATTCGGACACGTGTCCGACAGATCACCAAGAACATGGCGTCTCCAGACGAAAACGCAAAATGAACAGTGTGGTGAGTGAGCGGTAATTGTGCCAAGAATGTTGACAGACTATTATGGAACTTGTTGAGATACCAAATAGTTCGATGAACTTGAAAGACATATCTGGATAGATGTCAAAGGCGTAGCAGAGCCAGTCCTATCAGTTGGACATATTGACTATTTCGAGATTGAGTGTGTATTGTTGAGTAATGCATTGTATAAAGACGACTTTGAAAGGTCATAGTCAAGGGCGAAGTTAGCGGACAATACAGGTCTGGATCATACTATGTAAACTGTTGAACCATGCAGAAATACGGCCATGCATTACGGCTCAAGGCATGGGCACACAAAGATTTTTTTATGTTGGGGACCGGGGTAAAATGCAATAAATTATAGAAAATTTATTGCATTTTCTTTTTTTATTTTATTTATGGAAACTGCCCCCTACCCTAGCCCCCGCTGCGTATAGTCGTGGTTCAGTGACAAAGCAATGGCCTCGTAACTGTGAGGCCCCAGGATCAAAACCGTGTCGATGTGCTATATTAGTGCCCTTTTGTGGAGCATTAATCCTCATTACTGGCATTTATGACTTAAGGGCGTAGGTCCCCTAGTTGATAAGCATAGTAGCATACACATGATTTAGCAGTCACGCAAAACACACATTGGCAAATTATTATTCAATAAAGTCTGAGAATGTATACTATTATTTAGATTTATTATTTTTAAATTATTTTTGAAATAATTCCATAAATTGGGGTAATACAAAAATATTCCAACTTAATGAGCGACAGTGTACATACATGTAGTATATTACACTTCCCAGTGAGATGTGAGTTTGCACTAACTTACCATTCGATTGATCCAGGTTCTTGTGCACCTGACCAAGAACAAAACTCGGCTGTTTTCTGACCCATTCATAGATGTACTTCATGCCATCTTCATACGAGTCTCGTTCGGGAGATTTGGAGACCTTCTCAAAGAAGTTAACAACGATGTGCATCTCATCATTGCCCGCCATTTTGGACTGATTGTATCGCACGTAAGCGCAAGATTAAATGGGTTCCAGTACGTACACGAACCCTTTTGCGATAAATTGAATTGTGAGATCAGTTTCAGTTGTAATACATATAATTATATATTCATTTACCTCGAGGGGCAACTGCACGATAAACAGTGTTTACCTGAATTATTGGCCAAACGGCGCGCCATATCCTCCTCCCTCCCCCTCTCTCTCTCTCCTTCTGTCATTATTTATCCCTCTATCTATCCCTTGCTCTCCCTCTCTCGCTCTTCCCCACTCTCTCTCTCTCTCTCTCTCTCTCTCCCTCCCTCGTTCTCTCTCTATCTCTCTCAATGTCCCCCTCTCTACCTATAGCACGATCGCAAGTACTGTTGACATTTCAATGGCCCTTGTACGTGACCTTTTGAAACGTGCGAACTTTCCAAATTCCGTGTACGTAACGTTGATCAAGATTTCCATGAGACATGCAAAAGGGTATTAAAATTGCTCTTGAGTTGATTTTTTGTTAAATAAAGAAGCTGCGATCGTGTTCTATCAGTCTATTTACGTCCCTATCTATATATCTAGAAATTGTTGGAAGAGAGAGGAGTGAAAGAACTGGGAGTGGTACTAATACAGAAGGCTAGGAGCCGAGGGTTGTGGAACAGCTGCAGCATGATCGCCAAAGTCAAACGATATGGCTCTTAGAAGAGAGAGAGAGAGAGAGAGAGAGAGAGAGAGATATCTGTATCATCTCTCACTTTATCTATCATCAGTCGATACATATCTCAGAGTGTAATTGTTTGTTCCCCCCCCCCCCCTCTCTCTCTCTCTCTCTCTCTCTCTCTCATCAATCTATCTCTTTCCATTATCTCTTTCTTTCTCTCTCTCTCTCGCTCTCTCTCACACACACGCACACACACACACACACATTCTCACATCAGGGCCTTTGTGGGGCACCTGATTGTGGGGTATTTCTGTGCGTTCCAGATATACCTTGTGGTCCCCTACTAGTGGGGTATGTACAACCTGGCGATAACAACCCGGCGGTGTGCTTACGATGTTACCATAAAAAAGTGTGCAAGTTTTAGCACACGCTCACAAAATGTCATTTATGGGGTCCCAGGTCGAAATTCCATTAGGATCCGATCCTATTGGACCATCAGAAACCATTAGAGCTATTGGTGTCTAATGGTTTCAATAGGGAAAGTGAAATGATGGACCCACAGAAACCATTAGAAAATATCTATTGGACCAACACAAACCCACAGAAAAAATGCTGATGGACCAACAGAAAACTTCTATTGGACCAACATCCACCCACGTCTTCTATGGGTTTCTGTTGGTCCATTAGATATTTTCTTCTATGATGGGTTTCTGTTGGTCCATTAGATATTTCCTATGGGTTCCTGTTGGTCCATTAGAGATCTTTCTATGGATAATCTAATGGTCCCATATTCCGAATTACCTATTGAAACCAATAGTCCAATGGCTTCTATTGGTAAATCAATAATGATAAATCAAAAATCGATTTTAGCAACTGTCGACCAAAAAGTTATATTCTAATCTCAATTGCATTAACTCCATCACATAGATCACTTGAAGTGAGTTTAAGAATATCCTTTATTTTAACTGAAGCCTTGTACTATTCTATATAATAAACATACATGAATTGTTTCTTGGTTAGTATTTTATAGTAGTCATTATAATCGATATATCTATTGCTAAAACGTGAATGAAATTCTAACATGATTAAACAAATAATCTATTGGTCATTAGTTGCCGAAAGAAAATAAAAATCACAAAATTGATGTACATTGTCATAAGTTGCTTAACAAATTATGATAAATGTAATGTTCTGTGAACACGTATAAAGTAATCATGAATATGCATGAGATAGATTTAGCTGTTGGTTTCTATTGGTTTCTATTGGACCTATTGGTTTCTATTGGTCCCATTGGGTTCTATTGGTCTCATTGGTTTTCTATTGGTCCTATCGGTCCTATTGGTCCTATTGGTTCTATTGGTTTCTATTGCCTTGGTCTTATTGTTTTATTTTGGTCCTATTGGTTTCTATTGGTCCTATTGGTCCTATTGGTTTCTATTGGTTTCTATTGGTCTTATTGGTTTCTATTGGTTTCTATTGGTCCTATTGGTTTCTATTTCTATTGGTTTCTATGGATGCTATTGGTTTCTATTGGTTTCTGATGGTTTGAATGGTCTCTATTGGATTCAATTCTATGGGTCCAACAGAAACCAATAGACTCCAACAGAAACCATTAGAGACCAATAGAATTTTTCTAATGGTCTCTATTGGTCTCTATGGGATTTTCGACCTGGGGTACCACTTCTAATGCCCCGCAAGGCATAGGACACCGAATATACAGTCATTTGAAAGACTTTACTCTGTGGGGTCCTGAAAAAATACCCCACAAAGTAAAAATGCCTCACAAGGGGTATGTGAAGCGCACATAAAACCCCACAAGAATGCTGAGGTGAGAGCACACACACGCACACACTCTCTCTCTATCTCTATCTCTTCCATGTTTCTCTTCTCTTTAATATGGACCTACAAATTATATAGCGGGGTCGGACCGGACCATGAGCCTAGTTACTGCCAATAGAGGGTGAGGGGTGGGGGGGGGGCACTTTAGAATGTGTTTTGTTTGGGGGAATAGGGGGCTTGAACACTTTCGGACCTTGAAGGCTTTCGCGTTATGTATAGCGTACAACGAGGTAATGCAATCCCAATATGAAACAAACATTGCTTGTCTTTTGTTTTTCTTCTTGGAGTGAGGGTGATGGTGATGGGTAAGGAGGTCTTGATAAGGTCTATATAGTGCAACAAAAAATATAAGTAAACAAATGCCGTGAGAATTTTTTTTTTTTTTTTTATTTTGGGGTGAGATATCTTGCCCTCGTAGCAACAAGAGGACAGGATATAATGATAAATACAGAACAAACACAGGAAAACTATGCATGCAGGTTCAGAAAAAGTTAAACAGTAGGAATAATAGTTATTCAAGTCCATGTATACATGCAATCAGCCGCGGATCCAAGGGGGCAGGGGGGCTGGACCCCCCCCCCCCTTCTCCCCCTCCCCCCCCCCCCACCCCTCCCAAAAAAGAGAGAGAGAGAGAGAATGAAAAGAAGGGGAAAGAGGAGAGAAAGGGAAAGAAGATATAACAATTTTTAGGCTGATCCTATTGATAATGGTTATTGATTTATAGTATCTGGATAATCTGGCCATCTCAGATACATTACTATTTGATATGATCGCCGAGGAATAATGAACTCTTACGGCTCCTGCAAGAGCCGACGTATGCTGTTAAGGATTCACAAAACTCGGTGTTTAGTGCGGGTTTCGAGGGAGTTAGCGTATAATTATGACCATGATGACACCCACGGAAACTAACCTTACTCATCACCGAACTTAACATGAAAAAGGAGCCCCTCGAGACCATAGGTGTACAAATTCTTTCGGAATTTAGAAACTTTAGCAATTATTGATTGTATGGACTTAAAAATCTCAGAATTTTCTTACGGCGGGAGTGAAAGCTTGGTGAAAGCCCGCCCCTTCCCACGCTCTGAACAAGATATGGGTGTTATGTTTCGGTATGACAGGCGTGGGATATGCTTTTGGGCCCCTCCCGCCGCCCCCCCCCCCCCCGCCCCTCTCCCCCCCCCCCACCACTAACGACACCAACCGCCAGATACGCCACTGGTCACCACTGGCGTACTGATGGAGGGAGGCTGGGGGGGGGGGGGCATGCACTTTTCCCCCAAATAAAATTCAAACTTGGTTTATTTCTAATTCGATACCAGTAATTTACAAATAATGTTGCCAAAATTACATTTTTTTTTTTGAATTTCCCTCACTTTTTATTAAATTATACTTGTCTATGCATTTGTTGGAAAATGACAAATTCCCAAATTTACAGTCAGGCAAGAAATATGCTAACTTAAAGTCCTACAAGTCATGTCAGGGCCCACGAATCAGCGGGGCTCGGGAGCTCGAGCTCCCCCTAGGAAAAAGTATATTGAAGAGAAATAGGAAGAAAGAAAGAGAAAAAAAGAAAGAAAAGTGACCTGTCAGTGTCCCCCAAAAATGAGGTATCAGAATATACTCATCTGACCGTGATTAATGCCTAAAACCCCTGAGCTTTTGGGGCTATGTCCCCTGGACCGTACCAGCTAGATCCTGAATACATTAACTCCAGATAATGGTGACGTGTTATGGGACTGAAGTAGACATGTTACAAAAATTACAGAACTGGGGGGTGTTTCACAAAGATCCCACGTCGAACTTAACTCAAAGTTGGACTTAAATACTATGGAAAGCCGTTTGTAGCCTCGAAACAAAATATATTCAAAAGCAAAAATTCAAGTATTTTGACTTTTCATAAATTCCACATCAAGAACATGAAATCTCCTTGATAATAGAAAATCAACCTTTTATGCCTTTTAAAATAACTTTTACAAAATATTTTCAAAGATGCTAACGGCTTTCCATAACTGTTTAGTCCAACTTAGAGATAAGTTTAATTTAGGATCTTTGTGTGAAACACCCCCGACTAGTAGAATTATTCTTAATAAATTTGAATTATCTGAACATAAACCAATTAGTGTAATTCATGATATTTTAAATTCTGAAATTTTAGAAAATAAACAAGTTAGGCACATTTATTCTTTGATGTATAAAATATTTCACGATTTGGCACCTGTATATATAAGAGAAGTTCATTATTAGGACTAGTTAGAAAATAGGCTAATTAATTTAGTTTAATGATCTTCCTTGTAATATGCATGTTTAGGGATTTGGGGGGGGGGGTGAAAAAGTGACCCATTACTCTTCAATGGACACTTACAAATTTAGTTATTTCCCCAGGACACTTAAGGACTGGGACAGGCGCGGATCCAGGATTTCTTAGGGGGGGGGGCCCACTTTTTTTTTTGGTCCCAAAAAAAAGAGGTCATTTTTTTTTGTTATTTGGTCTCGAAATTTGAAAATTTGACATTTTGTTCCGTTTGGCGGGGGTGAGGTCACCTTGGCATAAATTATTGGCATAAATTATTATTATTATTATTATTTTTTAAATTAAAACCAAAAACAAAAACAAAACAAAACAAAAAACATCACAAAAAAAAGGGGTGGGGGGTTAACCCCCAAACTCCCCCCCCCCCCCTCCCCCTGAGTACGTGCCTGCTCGTCTGAATACAGTTTCCCCCCTCGGAAGCTTTTACGTTTCATTAAATCATTAGAGAAAGAAGACGATTCGTTTTACCGTTTTTGACTCTTAATCCTTGTCTGAATTTCATTTTTTTTTTGTCTGCTCCTTTTTCTTCATACGTCCTCTTCCTTTTCTCTCCTCTCTTTTTTTGGCCGGCGTTTTTTTTTTTTTTTTTTTTTGGGGGGGGGGGGGGGCCACTGCCCCCCGACTCCGCGCCTGCGGTTAGATGAACATCTTTTGATACCTTGTCCGCCCCCGGAAACTCATGGGTTGAAGGCAAATTACGGTCAGATAAGCATTCAGGGGCCCGCATCAGGGCCCCTGGCGGAGTCGAGGGTGCGGAAACCCCTGAATCTCAGGGGTTTCAGGCATTTGATTACGGTCAGATGAACATATTTTTATACCTTATTTGTGACACTGACAGGACACTGATTGGCGTGAGGTCCAGCGGGCGGAGCCCCCAGAAGATCAAGGGTTTTAGACACTAAATTGCGGTCAGATGAGAATCAAGGGGCCTGCCCAAGGGCCCTTGGTTGGGTCCCGGGGGCAGAGCTCCCGAAAGCTCAGGGGTTTTAGGCGTTTAATTACGGTCAGATGAGCAATTTTTGATACCTTATTTTGTTGTGACACTGGTAGTTAACTATTCTTTCTTTGTTGCTCTCTTTCTTTCTATTTCTCTTTAAAATGCTTTTCCAAACAAAAATTGGGGGGGGGGGGGAGCTGGAGGCTCCCGATCCCCGCCGTTCCGCGGGCCCTGACATGAAGGCATCTCAAGAAGCATATTTCTTGCCTGGCTGTTAATTTACAAACGCATAAAAAAAAGTATAATTTACTAAAGAATGATGAAAAATCTCGGAAAATTATGTCATTTCAGCATTATGTGTAAACCACCGTTATGGAATTAGAAATAGACCACGTTTAAATTGTATTTCCCCCCGAGCCCCCTCCCCGATCGATACGCCAGTGCCACCCCCCCCCCCCCGATCTACACTTTGTTGGCGGAAGATCGCAACTGATCTCCCTACTTTTCTTCTTTCTCTTTTTTTTCTTTCCCTTTCTCTCCTCTTTCCCTTCCCTTCCTTCTCTCACTTTTAGGTTTGATGGGGGGGGGGGGGGGAGGGGAAGGCAAGGTCATTTCGGCCCCCACCCTTCTCCACACGTTGTTGGCGGGATTAACTGCAAATGATCTATTTACCCTTCTTTTCACCTTTTTTCAGGTCCCTTTTATCTCTCCTTTTTTCATTTTCTTTCTTTCTCTCTTATTTTTAGCAGTGCTGGGGGAGGCAAGGGCATTTTGCCCCACCCCGATCCACAACTTGTTGGTGGAAAAATTGCAACTGATACCCTATTCTTTCTATTTCCTTCCTTCTCTCTTATTTTTTTTGATTGGGGGAGGCGAGGCTCTTTCGCCCCCGCCCCCGATCACTTCTTCCTCTTCTTTCTTTCACTTTCTCTCCTCTTTCCCTTCTTTTCCTTCTCTCTCTCTCTCTCTCTCTATTTTTCCTCCTTTTTTTTCCCTTTCCCCCCCTTTTTTCCCCCTTCTTTTTTTTCCCTCCTTTTTTTTCCCTTCTTCTTTTTTTCCCAGGGGGGGGGGGGGGGGCGGGCCCCACGCCCCCCCCCCTCCCCTGGATCTGCGCCTGGACTGGGACGAGCTACTTCAGATCATCGTCGAACTGTCTTCTTTGGAGCAGTTCAAGGTGGCTCGTGAAACAATTTAGTTCCCTTTTCAGGAACTGTACCGCATAGATCGGAGCTGTATGCAACTCTATGCTTTACCCTAATCTAGATGCTGTAGGCCTTCAGGCGTTGATGAGTAGAAGTAGAAGTTATAGCGGCACACCCCCGTATGTCTTAATATGTGAGTACCCCCCCCCCCCCCTCCCCCTCCTCCCGGGTTTGAAACACTGGTATTTCCGGCAGTTGCCATCTCATATTCGAGAAGTCAGATTTGGGCAGCTATAATTCACCTATTCAGGCAGAGAGGTGGTCTTTTCGAATTTTCATGTAAATGTTATGTCGTTTATGTTGATGGAAACACCCGACGGTGGCCTGTACTTCTAGCGAAGAAGAAGAAAAAGGAAACAACATTTCATTACAAAAAGTATAAGGAAAGTCCAAATATTTGCTGCTTCGCTTGCTCTCAACATGCTTCATATGAGAGACTTTTTCATAGATGATATTCAGGCAAGCAATAATATTGTCAGAAATCTATCACATTTTTCACGTATATTTCTCTAAATCTACTAGAGTTTCTTTTAAATGAGAAAAATAACAAAGCAAGAGAGAGACAGGGAATAAGAAAGAAAACGATCGAGATTGTTTTTAAAAACGGGAACAAACGAATGTCGAATTAGATTCTAATGTGGCTTGCCATAGCACAATGCCTCCAAGAAACGAGGCACCTGCTAGACGCGAGCTGCCCAGCGGAGCTGGTGAAAGCAACCCTCTATGGCGCGCCATATGCCCAATAACCCCAAAAAACACGGTTTATCGCCGATAAACAAGGTTTATCGACGAAAAACAAGGTTTATCGAGCGAAAAACAAGGTTTATCGAGCGATAAACCTTGTTTATCGTGAGAAACTCTGTATATCGACTGATAAGCACAGTTTCTTTCGATAAACAAGGTTTATCGACGATAAACAAGGTTTATCGATAAACAAGGTTTATCGATAAACAAGGTTTATCGAAAAACACGGTTATTCGTATTTCGTTAGGAGAGGGCGCTTTTTAAAGTTGCACCCAGCTCAGAGCACTGCTCCGCACGTGCGCTTTAACATCGTAGAATATACCAACACCGTTACACTTGCTCGCGCTCATGACCACGATCGACATTTTCTGAGTGGAGGTATGGCGAAGTATTCCAGGCTTTTTCCCCAATTTTTGAAATGTTATGTTTATATATATCTCTCTCTCTCTTTCAAACTTTCTAGGTTTTCCCCTTCTCTTATCTCTCTCACTCTCCCCCTTTCTTTCTCTCACTCTCTCTTTCTCCTACCCTCTCAATATAACCCTTCTGTCTTTCCCTCTCTTTCTTCTAATTCTCTCTTTCCCTTTCTCTTTCCTTTTTCTTTCTCTGCACTCCCTCTCTGCCTCCTCCCCTTTTATCTCTTTCCCCTAGTATGAGAAATAGGGTAGAGATAGATGGTTGGAGAGAGAGGAGAGATAAATGAGAGATAGAGGAGAGATAGAGCAGGGGAAAAGGAGAGATAGAGCGGGGATAGATGGATATAGATGGAGAGAGAGAGAGAGAGAGAGAGAAAGAGAGAGAGAGAGAGGAGAGATAGAGGAGAGATATTTTAAAGATATAGATGGATGAAGACAGAGGAGAGGTAGAGCGGGGATAGATGGATGGTTATTGAGGATAAATAGAGGAGAGATAGAGGAGAGATCGAGCGGGTGAAAGATGGATAGAGATAGATGGAGAGAGAGAGAGAGAGAGAGAGAGGAGAGAGATATAGAGCAGGGATATATGGATGGAGATTTGAGAGAGAGAGAGAGAGAGAGAACAGATAGAGCAGGGAAAGATGGATGGTGAATAAGGGTAAATAGAGGAGAGATAAAGGAGAGAAAGGATAGAGATAGAGGAGAGATATAGAGCAGGGATAGATGGATGTAGAGAGAGAGATAGAGACAGAGGAGATATAGGGTAGAGATAGATGGATGGAGAGAGAGGAGATATAAATTAGAGATGAAGGAGATAGAGGAGAGATAGAGCAGGGAAAGATGGATGGAGATAGACGGAGAGAGAAAGAGATAGAAGAGATAGAGCAGGGATAGAGGAGAGATAGAGCGGGGATAAATGGATGGATATAGATGGAGAGAGAGAGAGAGAGAGATATATATATAGAGGAGAGATAGAGGAGAGATAGAGCGGGGATACATCAATATCTCTCCTCTATCTCTCCTCTATCTCTCCTTTATCTCTCCTCTCTCTCCATCCATCTACCCTGCTCTATATCTCCTTTATCTCCATCTATCTATCCCTGCTCTATCTCTCCTCTATCTCTCATTCATCTCTATTCTCTCCTCTATCTCTCCTCTATCTCTCTTTTATCTCTCCTCTCTCTCCATCCATCTACCCTGCTCTATATCTCCTTTATCTCCATCTATCTATCCCTGCTCTATCTCTCCTCTATCTCTCATTCATCTCTATTCTCTCCTTTATCTCTCCTCTATCCCTGCTCTATCTCTCCTATCTCTTTCTTTCTCCGTC
Organism: Strongylocentrotus droebachiensis; assembly: GCA_035222895.1. Taxonomy (NCBI): domain Eukaryota; kingdom Metazoa; phylum Echinodermata; class Echinoidea; order Camarodonta; family Strongylocentrotidae; genus Strongylocentrotus; species Strongylocentrotus droebachiensis. The sequence continues at coordinate 31,568 of JAVYIG010004837.1, forward strand.
TATCTCCATCCATCTATCTCTACCCTATATCTCCTCTTTCTCTATCCTCTCTCTCTACATCCATCTATCCCTGCTCTATCTCTCCTCTATCTCTCCGCTATCTCTCATTCATCCCTCCTCTATCTCTCCTCGATCTCTCCTCTATCTCTCCTCTATTTATCCTCAATAACCATCCATCTATCCCCGCTCTACCTCTCCTCTATCTTCATCCATCTATCTTTAAAATATCTCTCCTCTATCTCTCCTCTCTCTCTCTCTCTCTCTCTCTCTCTCCATCTATATCCATCCATCTATCCCCGCTCTATCTCTCCTTTTCCCCTGCTCTATCTCTCCTCTATCTCTCATTAATAATTTTATCTCTCCTCTCTCTCCAACCATCTATCTCTACCCTATTTCTCATACCGGGGGAAAGAGATAAAAGGGGAGGAGGCAGAGAGGGAGTGCAGAGAAAGAAAAAGGAAAGAGAAAGGGAAAGAAAAAATTAGAAGAAAGAGAGGGAGAGACAGAAGGGTTATATTGAGAGGGTAGGAGAAAGAGAGAGTGAGAGAAAGAAAAGGGGAGAGTGAGAGAGATAAGAGAAGGGGAAAACCTAGAAAGTTTGAAAGAGAGAGAGAAAGAGATATATAAACATAACATTTCAAAAATTGGGGAAAAAGCCTGGAATACTTCGCCATACCTCCACTCAGAAAATGTCGATCGTGGTCATGAGCGCGAGCAAGTGTTACGGTGTTGGTATATTATACGGCGTAAAGCGCACGTGCGGAGCAGTGCTCTGAGCTGGGCGCAACTTTAAAAAGCGCCCTCTCCTGACGAAATACGAATAACCGTGTTTTTCGATAAACCTTGTTTATCGTCGATAAACCTTGTTTATCGAGAGAAACTGTGCTTATCAGTCGATATACAGAGTTTCTCACGATAAACAAGGTTTATCGCTCGATAAACCTTGTTTTTCGCTCGATAAACCTTGTTTTTCGTCGATAAACCTTGTTTATCGGCGATAAACCGTGTTTTCGGGGTTATTGGGCATATGGCGCGCCATAACCCTCATCGCATCGGCCGCACCTGATCCACATAATATCCTAGGTAGAACTATGGATCCTTGCGCTCGATATCCATAGGTACGACCTAGGCCAGTGCCGTCTCCCCGTCTTTAGTGACGCAGGATCCAAGGTCTAACCAGGGAAACTGGTCTCTGTATAGCAGCATGTACATTACGCTGCTATTGCTTACAACCGCGTTGTCAAGTGGTGGATGGAAGCATCGAAAACACAGCCAGAGCTCCAGCGCCGCAAATCGGCGCGCAGTGCACCTCCTGATAGCCTGGGCTGGGCGACTCGCTGCTAGCGCTTGCCATGAATTGGCCGGCAGGGAATTCAGTGACCTGTTTTCATGTCGACTTGGGAGGTAAAAAAACCTCATAAAGACCGCGTTTTTCTGTGTTTTATTGAGTTACATCGCTACTATCCCAGTGGTAAGTCCTTAGTCACCATTTTTTATAACCTAGATATAAAATAAGAATATAAAAAAACTGTAAAAATGGAGATTATCCACCTCCAATAAGATGTGATTTCGTGGACAATCCCATCCCGGCCCGGCCCAGTGCGGTGCCAGTGCAGTTTGGGCAAGTTGGGTAACACGAAATAAGAAAATAAGGCAAGTGGTAATGATCTAGGGCTTGTGTTAACAATAAGTTTAACACCAGTTGCAAAATGACAATGGACCAGTCTAGATCATTGTTGCATGCTCAAATTGTTCAATCTGCTGACCATTAACCAATCAGAATATTATAGGGTCTATGCAAACGAACGCAAAACTTAGTGTTAGTGTTACAGGGCCTAGATATTTTTCTTGTTACTCAGTAACCTTGGAGTAGTACATTTAAATGCTGCATCGTGTGTACTTGTATTTGTGGGTTACTGCATGGTAGCATAGCTTATGGACTATCGACGTATACACATCAACATTGTATGGCCATAGGCCTACACTTTGATGTTTATTTGTAATGTGTATCGACTTTCAGACTGCGAAGTTAACTTTTCAATGGCAGAACTAAACGAGTCAGAATAATAAGTAGGGGAAAACGGCTTGTTTCTTGGTGTAGTTTGTAGATAAGGGATGATTCAATGTTACAGTCTTTCTAGGCCTACCTCTAGACTGCACTTCTTTTTTTAAATAATGGGGCGTTTGCATTAAAAACTGTTTGGCACCTTGGTAATCAGCAAACAACAACTCTGGATTCATGATGCTCTGGAAAGCTCCCAAAGAGCTTTGATTAAAACTTAAAAACATATTTACATAAAGATCTCTGCATTTACATATTGATAAAACACTTTTGCGACTCAACAAGAGCTCCCATAAGCAAAATGGTAATGTTTACTTTATTCCTTGCCTTTTGTGGTACACTTCTGTAAGAAATCACCACATAGCTTTCTTTTGTGCATAAAGTCCTATAGCTAACCCAGAAGTATGAATATAGGCATACAAAAAATGTATTAGATTTACTATGCACAGTATGCGGCCAATGCCTGCTCCTGAAAAAAAGAATATGATCAAGGGAGTATGTACAGATCCAATTGAAGGGAATATATTTGACTAGGTTAGACATGTATAGTATGAATCATCCCAATATTGTAAGAGTATGCCACTTTCACCCCCCCCCCCTCCACCCTGTTTTAAATTGGGTGTTTTTTGCTGATGAGGCACAGTTATTTTTTTAATATATGCGATTGACAGAGGCCATTTATTTACACAGCATTTTAAAGAGATAAATGTGCGTACATGCACATGTAGTTCCATGAATAGGACCCCACATACATATTGCGTACATGTAGCTTGTCAGGTTATTTTTGTTTGTTTCAATATTGTGACAGTAAAGCAATCTGCACAAGCGGGTACGTGCATGTGACATGGACAGAAAAGATAGATGTGTACATTCACTTGTATTCACCTGTCTTCTCAGGCTTCTTAGTAAGATAATGCCTTGTAATGCCCATCCATGGCTCATCAAAAATAGCACTGCAATGGTTTCATTGATATACACCTAGGTCCATCTCTATATATTATATATATTGGTAGAATTTTTGTCCAACAGGTGCATAGTGATGATCATGATCATTTTTCAAAAGTAGCAAGCTATATTTTGCCTTCTGCTGTTTTTTTAAATTATTACTTTAAAAATGAGTTACAAGCAACCATACTGCAATCTATTAAAATATGGATATAATCTTGCAAAGTCTTAAGATCTAATAATTAGAGAACATAGGAAAACAAGAGATTGCATCACTCAAATATGGACATTGCTTAATAAGGATCCACAGGTAGCCATGAGAAATGTAGAAATAATAACCATCACGGATAATAAGTGTCCTGATGAATTTTTTTATTCGTCCACTATAAGTTATCATTTCATGATTCCTGGAATTTTTATTTAAATTAAATGAAAAATGTCTTTTATCTTTTGTTTCTTTTATTTGACAGAGCTACTAGCAAGGTTATAACCTCCAACACTGTCAGGTACATGAACCAGAGTTCTGAACTTCTGAGTGGACCCAACGAAACGCCGGTTTCCCTTCGAGACAAACATGGGCCAGGTGGTTTTCCTCGCTGTGGTGGATAACGCAACAATGTCAACATTACCTAGTGTCCAGAATTCCAGATGGCCTTTGCTGTCTCCTTACCTGCTCAATCTTGCTGTAATTGATACTCAAATTTCCAGCCTGTCGTATGTGTCAGCACAGTCATGTTTGAGGAATCTTCCTTTGAACAAAAAATGGCATTTCCACATGTAAGTTCAACTGTGAAGAGAGATGAAGCATTTTTATGCTGTTGATTTCCTTGTTGCATCGATCATAGAAAAGCAGTGCATATCGTCCTCTGGAATGACTAAACAGTGCATCAAACTTGTTCAGAAAAAAGACACGCAAAACTACTTATGGCCTGAGTTACACCAGCTATGTTGAAACCTTTAGGTTATGTCACCTTCAATCCTGAAACAAACAGGCAAGATGATATGCCACAAGTTCGAAAGATCATTGCCCAACTCGAAGCTTCTTCAAAAGCCCTGGATTAATATCCAGTGGTATCAATATCTTGATACAGACCCTCTCATTGAACTTTCTCAGACTATGTAAAATCTTCATACGCAAACTACAAAAAGGTAAACAGTATATGATAGGACCAGTTGGGGTAACCTCCCCCCTCTTCTCTCTCTCTCCCTCTCTCTACTGTTTCACTCTCCACTTTATTTGCCTTTCTCTCCCCCTCTCATACCTCAACTGATACTTGTTCTATCTGGTTAAGATTTACAACCACATGTTTTTATCTATTTGAATTGGTTCTTCAATTTAGACTTGTGAATTACTTGTACAGTCAGATAAGGTATTGTTTAACAGTTTAACTGTATACTCTCTCCATTCAATCTATCTCTCTCTCTCTCTCCTTCTCTCTATTTCTTCAGATTGACAGATTAAGCCATTTCCCCATGTAATTGCTATTTCTAATTAAATTGTGTGTTATTGTTCTTTCCATCTTTCTCTCATTGGTCTTTCACCCTTGGTATCTCCATCTCTCTCCACCCAACCCCTGTCTCTCAAACACATACATCCTCTTGTCATTATTGTATCCTCTTTCTGTTTCATCTGTTTTATTTCAATTAAATAAAAACTTGGTTCAAAGGCCTTACATTGTTTGATTACGAAAATTAAACCATGTTTAATGGGCATTATGTTGATGATAGTTTGTATTTATGCTTATCAGTTTTACCAGCTTTCTTGTGCAGCAAGCCTTGTAGTTTGGTTATTCGCACCGTCTTCTATAGAAGGTGTAAAATTATTGTTCATATTCAGTCGTACTTGTAATGATTTTTATTCTTGTTTACATGTACTGTAGATGCACAGTCAAACAAGCTAATAGTGCATTACAGTGACAAATTAATGTATGCCACCATGTAATTCTATGCATGAATTAACAGCTGTGGACTTCCAAATTATGATCTTATCTCATAATTTGATTTTCAAGAAAATTGATCAGTCGTGCCATTATATTGGTCCAGTCATTGAAAGGACACTTGTGTCTTATCTCCTTCTGCTTCTTGCTTTTTTTCTTATAGATTTTTTCCCCATTTGATGGGAGGAGAACACAGACCTCCTCCATGAAGAAAGTGCATGCCATTTAAATTGTGCAATTGATATAGAAGAATATAATTATATTCAGCTTGTGCAATGACGTACATGTAATTATGTTCTTTGTCCTGGACTTGTAAAAGTGGATTTGGATGTAGGGCTAAACAATATTGTTACTTTTCGGCTTTACGTATGTTCTCGAGTTTTCATCTGATAACTGATGAATTTGGGGAGATCGCTTAGGTGTGTATCTGTCAAGAACCTTATTTTCTTTCCTAATATTTCATAATGTATATTGCATGATGTAATAACTTTGTCATTAACCCGATGTTGATTTTGATATACTGACTATTTTGTAATACACTGTACATCGATTTGGGGGATAACGGACTTTACCTTTTATGTTTTAAAGTAGCTGTGTTTGCATGTTATAACCCTCTGATTTCATCGAATTTCATTGAAAGAGAGGTATCCTTGAGGCTGTTTATAAGTTACAGCTGCTTAAGAATACTTGCTGCATAATGTAATAATCCATTAGTGTATGCATCATTGAATCACCCAAGATTTCAATATGGTGGAGGGATGAAAAGTCTCTTGTAGTTTTGTTTTTCATCAAGTAGCATTTTTAAAACTGAGTACTGATAAGATAGCTCCTAATGGTTGGTTATAGTTTGCCCAGTAAAAGTGGTGTCTGCATTTAGGTGCTGTGTTTTGATATAATTTAAGTATGTGCCGGAGAAGTAAATAATGTAAAAAGCTATGATAAAGTCGTTTTAAAGAAGCAATTTCTTCTATATTTTAATTACTATACTCATACTACAGGTAGTCCTATCCTCTAGCTTTCTCAGTGACCAGGGTAATGTATGTAAACTACTTAGAGACATCAAAAATGTTTAGTATTCAATTGAAGTCCACCCTGATGTTAAGTTTGTTTCTATGATAGAAGTAGAAAAATGAGAGGATTAGGTCAGTGAAATTCTGATTTAAGAATAAGAAAGTTTATAAATTTTGGAAATTGTCATCAAACACATAGTGGCATCTCTGTGACATTTCTTGTAAGCTCCCCTACCCTTCGCTCTGTACATAACATGTCATAAATTTTAATTTTCTTCATTATTAATGATGGAATAGACTTGTCCATACAGGGGTTGAATATAGAAACAGATTTGCAATAATGTCGTGGTTTAGTGGTGGTTATTTTACCTGACTGCTAAGAAAGCATAGATGCTTGTTAGTAAGTAACCAGAGGACCGACAGCTTTAAATCCTCTCCGAGGGACCTGGTAATGAGAATTAATGCCTTACCAAAGGGCACTAACGCATCGACTTGGTTTCGAACCCAGGTTGCCGGATCACGAGACCACTGCTATTCCAACTGAGCTATTGCGCCCTTGGGTGCATGAAAAACTTCTCAGTTAGAGAAAATAGACATGTCTTGATTTTCTTTGTAGTACATAGCAAATGGGAGGAGAGACGATTCGCCAAAAGAACTGCCAATTTGTGTTTGATTGATTAATTTCTTTTATTTTAAATCAGGACCTGATCCTCTCATTTTTCTGCTTCTATTAAAACCAAATTAATATCAGTCAGGGTGGATTTCTCCTGTCAGTGCTAAATAAAACCAGAATATTATTATCATCATCTGTTGTTTTGTTTTTGTTTTTGATCAAAATTATAAATGTTATTTTTTTAGTGTCCAAAGATGCCAGATATAATAAATGTTCGAATTCAGAATATACCTTTTTAATAAAACTCTTTTATCAATACAATATTTTTTGAAAACTCTGTGATATATTTATACTGTATTTATTTTATGCGAAAGACGTCATGTTCTAAGTGTTATTGTTCCCGGCTGTGTGACAGAGAGTGTAGAGTGAATGGTCCTGGTGAAATTTGAAATGTTGCTGGTATTTGGACGAAGTGGTGGAGAGTCTAAGAGAGCAGAATGTCTGCTCAGAGCCAGAGAAGGTGTGAAACTCAAATCAGTTGATTCAGTGTTAATGTCCTTTTGGCTCTTAACAGACGATGTCAATTAAAGAAACACATTTAATGTTTTACAACAGTTCCATTAAAAACTATTCACGACAAGTTATAAAGCTCAGGCCTCTATTCCGAACAAAAGTTTTGTGATTGGTTTGGTCAATTCCTAGTAACCCTCTCCCCTCCATTGCATCAAATACACTGCCAAGTTAAAATACTAAATAGCAAATTTGTTTTGCCTTTGCAGTATGACCCATTTCTATCTATACTTTTTGTAATCTTCCCTCCTTTTATATATCCCTAAGCAATTTGTAGGAAATTTGTGTATAAACTCATAACTTTCATTTGATATTTCTGTCTCGTATTAAAAAAGGTTACAAAACACATTATCCAGAGACCATGGTCGAAAAAATATACTTAAAAAGTATGGGAAATTATTGTTCAAGGTATAGACCGGTAGTGGTAAAATTGCGGTTCAAGGGTTTTGGGTGCAAACTGTCCATTCAATATTGTTTAAATATTGCCTTCAGGTTTAGATGGCAAAACTTAAACCTAAATTCGCAAACAAAAAAGAAATATATGCCCAAATATTCAGTGATGAAGTGCATATCTATATCATTCGCGATATCTATCCAGGCCGGATCGATATGATAATTTACCAAATATATCAATTAGTAGGCGGGAAAATGTCTATCATCACGTATTAGTCAAAACATATTCTTTCACATGATTGGTAATAAGAGCTTCCATTTCATTTTGTGAGGGGGCGTTTCCAAAACTGGTCTATACTTTTAACAAGTGAGCTTGCTCTGTCGAACACCTCATGAATCCAAATTTTTAGTTAATGGTGATGGATATTCGAGTGAAGTTACTTTAGCAGTATTAGTATCAAAACATTATCAAAGAAATCCAACACAGCAAAGCTCAGCAAAAGACGATTTTATAAAGAAAGTGTGACCATGAAGTTGAAAGCAGCAACTACCGATCTCATATCAGTAGGGCAAACAGAGAGGGCGCTTTTCAAATTCAATTGGGTTAATTCATTTTTAAAATATGTTATTAATGTTTATATGTTTCAAGATTGATTCTAAAAATACTTCATGATATTAACTATCATTCTACGAAGTTTGAATCATTAATTCAAAGGGAGGGGAAAAATAGAAATGAACATCTCAAACAAGACGATATTATCTTTTGGCACTGTAACCCTTTGTACTTACTCATTTTTTGAGCTCGACAGAAGCGTAGTCCGCGACAGATGTTGTACAAATCGTTTGACCCACGAATGTTGATAACGCCAAGAAGTGTATATTATGCCATTTAGTTTAAAGGTAAAATTCGCATAGCGCTTACATTTTTAAAAGCCTTTCTGCCCCTCTGATTATTATGTAAATCCATATTCCAATTTAACCAAATATTTTGAGAATAAAACCCAAATGCTTCTGGTTATTAAGCGTCGTTAATTCGTTTCTTGCATCTCTGGTTTAAGCTAGACATAGAAGACTTTGATGAAAATAGTTTTCTTTTTTTGTTGAGGATCAAGTATTTCATCTGAAAAGAAGATTGGACACCGGTACGACCACGGTGGGGGGGGGGGGGGGGGGGGAGGGCACTAACAAAAGCGTTTAAGCAAATTATTCAAATGGTAGATTCTTGACATTAAAGGTATAGTGATAATTATTAATACAACAATGACTTTGTTAAGTAAATGAATGGGAAGGATTCCAATTTCTTTAAGCCAGTTATCAGAACACTCCTTATATATCTCCTCATATTAAATCTTATATCCATATATTTTATCCTGTTGAGTTTTATTTTCTTCATAATTTGTATATACGTATTATATTCTTCAAATATGTATAATAAAATTCTTATTTTGCGCATTCAATAAATGGCATTCGCTTCTGATTTTAAAAATGGGGAGGGTGGAGGGACTATATAGTTCTACGATTCTGAAGGTTCAAACACAGCAGCTAATGGTGTCAATTTAGTCGACTCGACATTTAAAGGGCTCGTACGTGTATGCATTCACTTGTATTTTCTATTCTATTACTATCAATACTTATACTACTACTAATACGACTACAACTACTACTACTGTTGTACTACTACTACTTCTTCTACTATACTACTATACCACTGTTACGCTACCACTAATATCCTATTGCTACTACTACTACTACTACTACTTCTACTACCACTTAGGGGCGGCGAAGCATCTTTCAAAGTGTGTGTAAAGGGGTTGGGGGGTTGGTGTACCAATAAGAGGTTATTTTCTGGAGAAAAAAGGTGCACCTACAAAGGGAAACCTTACAGCGAAAATATACAATTTTGTGCCATTAGTATATAAACCCCTACATTGTGATTACACTATCTTGGATGATTTCCATATTTCTCTCTTTACATGGCCCAAAATACTGCTTAATCATTTTACCTTGCAGTTGAGGTTGATTGTCTGAATATTCATTTGCGAGCGAGGAAACATTTTAAGATATTTGAAGTCGTAGTGCGTAAAATTACATCTTATGAAGAGGGAAAAATAAACAATCCTGATATGTTTATGACATGCTTAAAAGACCTTTAAAAAAAATATATAAACTATAAATGCAGGCGAGCGAGCTTTGGGGAAATCAAAGAAAAAACCAAAAAACAATGTCGCTTTGAATTTTTGGAACATATTTGTCTGGTGAAAGGGAAAGGGGGAACTTATCCAAATGGCAAAGATTACTTATGAAAAAGAAAAGGAGCACGTGTCAAATTAAAAAAGGGATATTATCAGAAATAAAAATGGGGCCCTTCCTGCACCTGAAAAGGGGTACTTAGCAGAGATTAAAAAGGGACTAATGAGAATAGAAAAGGGGCATATACTACAAAGGAAAAGGGGCAATTATGACATTTGAAGGGAGCACTAATTAGAGGTCAGAGGTGGTAAGAGGCACTTATAAGAATGTGGAACGGGCACTTATTAGAAATAAAAATGGGCTCTTATCTGAAGCAAAAGAAGGGGGCACTTTTCCTAGGTAAAAATTGGCACTTTCGGGTACTTGAAAATGTGGAGGCGGATTGGATGGATGGGTACTGTGTCCCCCTGTCCCCACCCCCTGGTGCGCCGCCACTGCTTCTACTATACTACTACTATTACTTCTTTTATGCTAGTACTACTGCTTCTTCTAGTCTACAACTACTACAACTTATTACTACTACTTCTACCACCATCACCACCACCACCACCACCACCACCAGTACTACTACCACTGCTAGTACTACTTATTCTTATTATTATCAATCTTTAATTAGTGAGCTTCAGATGTGCATCGTCAAACCTTGGACTGAGGCCATCTTGCTTTCCAAGAAAGATCGTTTTCCCCTTTCAAACATAATTTCAAAAAATGTTTCTCTTTTCCGAAACCATTTTTAATAAGAAAACTGAAACATGACAATCATGCCGAGGCAAGCATTAAACATTGCGGATTGTTCCTTTAAAATAGCGTCCGCGATGGTGCGCAGCCTTAATCCTAGTCTTATTCGAGACACGAATATACGGCTTATGCCATTAGGGTGGGTAGCGTCGCGTCGCGGCGCGTTGACTTGAACGCGACCATTCGTCCAAAGCCCCCCCCCCCCGGTTTGACCGAAAGGGTGCGTTGGGAGTGTCGCGTCGCGTCGCGTTAACTTGAACGCTACCATTCGTCCAAAGCCCCCCCCCCCCCCCCCGGTATGGCCGAAAGGGTGTGTTAAAAATATTTAAAAAGTATTTAAAAAATAATAATCTTGTAAATCAAGGGTATCGAATAAGAAATAAACCACGTTTGAATAATATTTGGCATCTGTCACCCCCCCCCCCCCCCCCCCCATCACTACGCCAAAGTTTTAGGTTTGTTGGCGGGATTAATCGCAACTGTTCCCTTCTTTTTACCCTTTTCTTTTACCCTTTTCTTTTCCTTTTCCTCTTTTAGCTCTACTCTTTACCTTTCAATGCCTTAAAAGGACGTCACACGTATAGTAGTTGCGATTAATCCCGCCAACTTCCCCCATTTTTTGTGGGGAGGGGGCTGCACCTTCTTTTCTTTTCTTCTTCCTATTTTTCCTTCCCTTTCTCTCCTATTTTTCTTTCCCTTTCCTTCCTTCTCTTTTATTTTTTGATGTGGGGGGGGGGGGGGGGGGGGGGGTAACAGCTGGGAGGCAAGGCCCTTTCGCCCCCCCCCGATCTCCTTTCCCCCCTTTTTTCTTATCGTAGCTGATCTCCCTACCTTTCTTTTTTCTTTACTTTTCTCTCCTATTTTCCTTTCCCTTCCTTCTCTCTGTTTTAGGTTTGCTGGGGGAAGGGCCTTTCGCCGCCCCCCCCCCCAATCCACAAGTTGTTGGCGGGATTAATCGCAACTGTTCCCTTCTTTTTACCCTTTTCTTTTACCCTTTTCTTTTCCTTTTCCATTTTTAGCTCTACTCTTTACCTTTCCCCTCCCCCATTTTTTGTGGGGAGGGGGGGGGGGTGCCCCTTCTTTTCTTTTCTTCTTCCTATTTTTTCCTTCCCTTTCTCTCCTTTTTTTTCTTTCCCTTTCCTTCCTTCTCTCTTATTTTTTGATGGGGAGGGGGGGGGGGGGGTAACAGCTGGGAGGCAAGGCCCTTTCGCCCCCCCCCCCAGATCTCCTTTCCCCCCTTTTTTCTTATCGTAGCTGATCTCCCCTACCTTTCTTTTTTCTTTACTTTTCTCTCCTATTTTCCTTTCCCTTCCTTCTCTCTGTTTCAGGTTTGCTGGGGAAAGGGCCTTTCGCCGCCCCCCCCCCATCCCCACAAAAAATGGGGGAAGGGAAAGGTAAAGAGGAGAGCTAAAAGGGAACAAAAAAGAGGAAGAAGAAAAGAAAAGGGTAAAAAGAAGGGGAGAACAGTTGCGATTAATCCCGCCAACAACTTGTGGATCGGGGGGGGGGGGCGGCGAAAGGCCCTTTCCCCAGCAAACCTAAAACAGAGAGAAGGAAGGGAAAGGAAAATAGGAGAGAAAAGTAAAGAAAAAAGAAAGGTAGGGAGATCAGCTACGATAAGAAAAAATGGGGGGAAAGGAGATCGGGGGGGGGGCGAAAGGGCCTTGCCTCCCAGCTGTTACCTCCCCCCCCCCCCCACATCAAAAAATAAGAGAGAAGGAAGGAAACGGAAAGAAAAATAGGAGAGAAAGGGAAGGAAAAAATAGGAAGAAGAAAAGAAAAGAAGGGGCACCCCCCCCCCCCCGCCCCACAAAAAATGGGGGAAGGGAAAGGTAAAGAGTAGAGCTAAAAGAGGAAAAGGAAAAGAAAAGGGTAAAAGAAAAGGGTAAAAAGAAGGGAACAGTTGCGATTAATCCCGCCAACAAACCTAAAACATTGGCGTAGTGATGGGGGGGGGGTGACAGATGCCAAATATAATTCAAACTTGGTTTATTTCTTATTCGATACCTTTGATTTACAAGATTATTATTTTTTAAATATTTTTAAAATATTTTTAACACACCCTTTCGGCCATACCGGGGGGGGGGGGGGTTGGACGAATGGTAGCGTTCAAGTTAACGCGACGCGACGCGACACTCCCAACGCACCCTTTCGGTCAAACCGGGGGGGCTTTGGACGAATGGTCGCGTTCAAGTCAACGCGCCGCGACGCGACGCTACCCACCCTAATGGCATAAGCCCGAATATACACATTCGTTATTCGAGACCCGAATGTACACGCCGTGAAACGCACGAAAAGAATACAATCATTTAAAGAAGTAGATAGGGCGTAACAGATTTCTTCTACCCTGGAGAAATGCCTGGTATTGGAATAAGATTTTTTTTTTTTCCTCAGTCGATCAAGGTTGACTGTAGTCATATGGAGGGAGGCTGATAGAATAAACTACTCTGAAAAGCAATATCTAGACCCATGCACATGGTCATTGCACTTACTTGTCCATATCACTTTTGATTGTTCTTCTCGTTTTGTTAAATTGTATCCTTCTATAGCATTCTTTTAGAAATATAATGCAATGTTTTTATCCTTGATGTTCAGAAAACTTATCTCCTAGCTTATTCAATTTTCTTAATTTTATTAAGTAAATATAAAGTTCATAACCAATTTTGTGGAGCTAAAGAGGTTCATGTCAAAATAACCAAAGAAGTGGACTATTTCTTTGACTAAAATTAACGTTACCATTTTTTAAAACCTGTTCTTCTTGCCAGGGGAGGAGGAATAAGTCCCCCCCCCCCCTCCCCGGCCCTGGATTCGCAACTCAGTGGGGTTTGTAGGGAGAGATTGGTACCCCTGATGTTGTCCTGTGAAGTTCATAGTACAGGTAGAGAAATCGTTATATCGCAGTTTATTTTTTCTTCTTCTATATACTTTAACGTGGTTTAAAACATTCATTTCGGTTCTTTTTAGGTCACATTCTGTTGTATTTATGTTATATTTGGTGAGAAAAATAAGCCCTTTTTTCATAGAAATCAAGATTTTAGGAAATTGTACGCAATCAAAAGAGCATGGAAGAGTCGGTGGGATTCCAAAATAATCATCGACAAACATATTGCATTCCCCTTCTCACCATACTTTGTTCGCCCCTGCAGATACTAACTAATTGTCCATCGTGAACACGAGATTTACTAGGTTAAAGCTTAATGTACGGTAGTGTAGAAATTATTATTTTAACAAGATTTTTTTTTCTCCGTTGCAACGCAATGCATCGAATTTCATTTTAATTCTTATTTAAATTGTATTCAATAATAATTGTCTTTGTTTTTGCCGAATAAATAATAATAATGATAATAACATTAATTGTTACATTTGTTAGTGTACTAGAATAGTAGTAAGTATTTCCAAAATAATGTGTGTGCCAGATCAAAGGGGCACCACATCTTTAGAAGAGCGTGGTCTAGTGGGCCCGTCAAAGAACTGTGAATCCCATTTTTGTGGGTCGAGTCCCAGCAGCTGCACTAACGCTCTCAATGTTTGGTTTCCGGTCATTGGTATAACTCGGTAATTGAAGTGTGAAAGAATAAGGCGGGCGGGGTATGGGAGGGGCTCGTATCATATAATTTTAATTAAATTGCCCTTTCTCTTTATTTCTTTGCGTCTTCTTTTCCTTGCTTTACCACTCTCCTCTTTGAAAACGTTTTAACGCCTCTATATGGAGTGGAGAGGGGGAGTGGGGAGGGGGATGTGCGGTGTATAAGGCGAGTTTCGCACAAGGAAATGCTAGGGAAGTAGGGAGGTTTGAGAGAGGTCGTACCGTGTTATTTCCACTTTCCATCTTCCTCCAAAATGTTTTTTCACTCTCCAATTTGTAAGGATTTGTGTCACCACTATGAAGCGGAGAAATTAGGTGCCCGGGGGGGGGGGAGGGGGCATGTGTCACAAAGTTAATTAAATGTAGGTAATATAATGAATAGGGCAGTTAAGTAGGGGTGTGGGAGGGGGTTGTATACTGTTTTTCGCATTGCCTTGCCCTCCCTCCTCCTCCCTCCCCTCCCTTTCCCTATTATTTCCCTTAATATTTTCTATAAAATAATTTGTGATAAAATAACAATATAAATTTTTATAAAGCTTAAAAATCATTCGAATTACGCGGATGCAGCTCGAAACCGACAGGCACTAAGGCCAACCACGGTTGTCGAGCTCTTTGACCAGACAACAGTATTTGTTTAGGTTCATTAGACTGTCAACCCACGAGACCGACATTTTCCTATATCTTCCCTCGTGTAATTCAAAGCTTTGTCATTATCGTTGGAAGTGTCCATCTAATGGGTTATCGGTCTACTGGGATGGTCCTTCCTATGGCAGGCCAGTCGTGAAAAGCACCCATAGATATGACGATAATTTTTTTATTATGACGCTATTACTGGGAAATCAATTGAAGGTTGAACGTTTAAGATATTCATCCTTTCGTCTCGTGCAAAAATCGGGCTTTTAAAACATATTTTCACGTGTTGACCTATGGTGCACGTATCTTTCGAAGAGTACTACAAAAGTGCTATGAAGTAGAATATCTTGTAATTATGGGTCTTTGATGGAGTACGGTCGATTTCAGGCTGAACGGGCATGTGTATTAATTATCCTAAAATGATGACAGCGTCTAAGGGTAAATATCTTTAATACATTAAGTATTTTAAAATCAAGACTTAACACAAAATTTAAAATGTTTATTAACATGCTTATTTTCATTTGTAAGCTAATTTGAAAAGACAAGATCTAAAATTAAAACGCAAAATTGCCTAGGCGTGCAACTACGATAAAAAGCCTTTGTAGTCTAAATTTGAGACACTACAATAACAAAATTAAAAAAAACATTGAGAAACGTATAGATCAGTGCTTTATGGTGTCAGCCAAATTTATTTTAAGTATTTGTGACGCTGTATGATTGTTGATACAATACTGTTCAATTCATCTCATCTTTAGATAAATCCATTCATTTGCAAATTGTTATCTTCTCATGACTGAATGAAAGAATACAATGTAGTCTTTACAAACGAACGCAAAGTTGTTCGTGTATACTAAGGTTTTGTTTTTACAGAGTCAATATGGATGAACAAGGTACACATTTCACACACATGTAGGTTACTGAGCACGATTGTTGTGATAATAGGTGCCTATTCACATTGATATCTATTTATAACAGGGACTAACATTTTAAACAACGTAGGAGTATGGAATTCTAGACTATAAAAATTTACTTAAAGGTCTACGATTATTATAACAACCAGCACGCACATTACATGCGCTGCATTAAAGCCTCCTGAAGTCACCTCATGTCCACCTCGAATATACATGATAGTTAGAAATTGAACACAATTGCTTATCGTAGGAATGTTCGCAAACATTTAGATGCTCATGCATATTTTTAAAAATTAAAGGGGGATAGGGGGAAAGGCCCTATATGGACTTTTGTTTGTTTTAAAAAGACAATATGTCATGAACAATACCATATACATTCACGTTCGAAAAACAAAGTGATATGGTCAATTATTATACTATTGTGCAAACATTCCATAACGACGAAAAAACAATACAATTTATTAGTATTCCAGTATTAAATAGATTTGTAATAGCTCAGATATGCATTTCCTTTAATATCATAATTTTATAATATTTGCATAACACATATTGACGATCATCATGGGTGGATCCAGAAGGATGACAGGGGATGCAACCGTGAATCTCCCCCCCCCCCCTCCCGCCCATTTAACATAAATATTCTTGACTGTTTTGTATCAGTCCCACTTTTATTTTTCCCTTTTACAATTTGTCCCATTAAACAAAATTATTTCGTCATTAGACCCACATTTATTTTCTCTTCCTTATCGAAATATTTTGGGGATAGAACTCCCTTTACAGATAGAGATGGGTGAAGGTCCAATCACTAGATATCGTCCCCCCTAAAATGTTGACAAAATGCAAGAAGAGAGTATCCTATGTTTTAAAAATGCTAGACAACATAAGACCTGTTTAAAGGGAAAACAATACAAGAGGACAAATAGAGGGGGGGGGGGGAACACCTGAATTATTAGAGAGACCGTCCCCCGAAATTTAGAAAAACAAATCTTGTTAATGCATTTTTGGTTTATTTCGTCATATTTTTTCAGCAAAAGGTGAGTCAAGACTGCCCCCCCCCCCCACCCCCACATTTTGTCATGGATAAAAGACTAGACTGTGTGATGGGAAAAAGCACTCAAAGGCACCCCTGCTCCCCCCCCCTCCCCCAGCTAAGACCAAAACAAAAATCGCCCCCATCAAGTTCAATTAACATTAGCAAATAACACCAGAAAAAACGAAGGTAGGCCTACTCCTTCAAAAATCTCCCCCCCCCCCCCCCCCCTCGGGCTCAGAATTCAAACAACGTACGTCTTTTTAAATGTAATAAATAGGTGTACATGCAAACAGAAAAACTATTTAAAATCAATCAGCATCCTTTAATACCAAGCGCCATTATTCGCTTATAATGTTTGTCTACGTATATAAAGGATCAGCGTAATGTACATGCTGCTATACGGAGACCAGTTTCCCTAGTTAAACCTTGGATTATGGGTCACTAAAGACGGGGAGACGGCACTGGCCTAGGTCGTACCTACGGATATCGAGCGCAAGGATCCATAGTTCTACCTAGGATATTATGTGGATCGGCTGTCGGCCGCCCCTTAAGTTGTACATGCACATATTGCATCATTAGTCTGGCAGCGGCGAAGCAGTTCGCACGAAATCAAGAGGTGGGAGGAATTATCACAGGTACCGGTAAGTAGACCTAGATCATAGATTATTCACTTTCGCCTACTGCTAATTATCTGTTATGATTATCAAAAGATACCGGTACGATTTATCTACGGTAAAACAATTATAGGGTAGCTAAACGTCAATGTTGGGGAGTGGTAAATACAGCTAGGCTATATACCAAAACAAAAGATGAGTAGCACTGCAGCATGCACACTAACTCCAGGGAGCTCCTTCGCGATCGCGGCGCACAGTGGGCCAGGGAGGAACCAAAGTGCGCCAAAACTAAGTTTGGGTGATTTTTTTTTTTCAATTTTTTTCTTGCCCAGTTGAAAGGTAATACATAGAGGAATACCTCAGTGAAATATTTAATTCCGTTATGCACAATAAGGGTATAAATTTACTACTTCAAACAGCAAAATCCTACATATTCATAGTTTTTAGTGCAAAAGTGACTTAGATCTATTTTATAAATCTTTCAATTCAACATGAAGTTTTTAAGTTATTGATATGAAATTGCTCTCACATATTCCTGATAGTTCATTTCGTTGAATGAATGGGTTAAAATTAATAGAAACACAATCTTCATGATATATTATAGGGTAATTCACTGAAAAATGGACTAATTATCCATGTTTTTTATAAATCCAGAAGAAATGTTTAGATCTCTGCAGTGTACCGCTTAAATGTTAATACCACCATTTCCTCTGATGTCTAAGCTTTAAGTTGATACCAAATTTGGCTGCCCGATCTTGCCCGTTGTTATGTTAGAGCCAATTTCCCTTGCCACATTGCCCCGAAAAATGTGGGTTTGGGGGGTCCGCGGCTGAATCATGAAGGATTTGTGGTCATAAATCACGGCGCGAGGGGGCGCGTGACACTTAGTCTGACACCGCGGACCGAAATAAACACATTTTCGGGGCAATGTTGCAAGGAAAACGGCTCTAACATAATAACGGGCAGAATCGGGCAGCCAAATCTGGTATCAACTTAAAGCTTAGACATCAGAGAAAACGTTGGTAATACTAATAAAATTTTAGCGAAAATCCCTGGAAATCCAAACATTTCCTCTGGATTTATAAAAAATAAATCCCCAAACATGAGTTTTGGCGCACTTTGGTTCCTCCCTGGCCCACTGTGCGGCGCGCGGCGTCGCGTAGGAGCTCCCTCCCTGTAGTGTACCTGCACACGACCTGATGCAGTGCAATGGGAGAAGAAGTGAGCTGGCTTGTGCATTGTCGGCACTCTACATCTCACAAAAGAGATATCTCTTTGATTTCACTCGGTTGAGCAATGCTAATTGTAGGAGCAATAATCTCCATCTTGCACTAGACTATATAGGGTCTACTTGGTTTGATAGATCTACTCCTACCCGCCAAGAGGAGCATGCATAATTGTTGAAAATCATAATTTCATCACACATTAGGCTATGTCATGATTAAGGTGGAGCTTCCTGGAGCTGGAGTTAGATAAGGTAGAATTAGTAATAAAAGTAAAACCACATCGTTGGGATTAGGGAGCTGGTAAATACATGTACTTACTAAACGCAAATACTACTATACCTTGTACTAGGCAAAATTGTACCTAAACTTTCATTCAGAAGGAAAATGTTGATAGAGAACTTGTGATTAATGTAGATCTAGGGCCTTTTATCACAAAACTACAATCTGCTGATTTACCTCAAACTAATTAGTCTACTTTAATTTATGACTATGACTTTATGAGAGTGAATATGCATTTGAAAAGCTGACAAAGTTCTGTCTAGGGATTACCATATTGTCAAGTTTCAATATATACAGTATATGCAGACTTAAAAAAAAAGATTCAGAGGTTTAAAAAAAAGAGGAATAAATTATCTTCAAATTTTGCAGGAAATGTTGTCTACAATGTAGATCTATTTTTTAAAATCTCATAAATCAGGAAAAGGACGCTTTCATGAATGGGGGTAGGGGATGGTGTGGGATTGTCTTGAATAGACAATCCCCAACCCCATTCATGAACGTGTCCTTTTCCTGATTTATGAGATTTGAAAGAAAACCGTTTTTGTTTTCTCATTGACTTCCTGATATCACTTATTCTTATTTAAACTAGACCACAATGATATGTGTCTGATTAAATCTTTGACTTTCTGGTGAAACGTAACAGGTACATGTACAGGTATGTAGAACAAGTATTTCAGACATTAGTCGACAGTACACTATGAATAATGGTTCCCATTTCCTTCTCAGATACAGTCAGTAGATCTACTTGTTGCAGTCTGTAGCAGAGCCTTTACAAGCAACTTCTAGGATTCACTCTAAACCCAAGTACAAGATGGCTGAATCTCCAAGCAAACGAGCACGAAACGGAGGCAAGAAGGGGAAGGTGGTCCTAGCCTATAGCGGTGGATTAGATACTTCTTGTATCCTGGTGTGGCTTATTGAAGAGGGCTATGATGTGGTGGCTTACACAGTGAGTATCTCCATATTCCAGCATGAGTGTATCCAGACCTGGTGGGGTGGTGGTGGTGGTGGGGGGGGGGGGGCACTGATGGGGGTAGGGATAAGATCTTGACCCCACTCCTACAATGCATGAAGTCTAACCGTAAACGGGATGGCCCTCATACCAGCTGACGTGCTGAGAGGCATCATCATCATCAGCGTTTAGAGTCCATTTGTCCCACTTTGTGGGGTTGGACATTTCATTTCTTTAATGGCCGCCTTCCAAGCTTTCCTATCTGTGGGATCCACACGACTGACACCCGATGTTTTGGCATCCTCTTCGATGGCTTCCCTCCAATTTTTCCTGGGTCTCCCGCGAGGTCTTCTTCCGGGGACCGGGAAGTTTAGAGCCCTCTGGAGCCGGTGTGTTGCCTCTCTTCATGCCACATGTCCAAACCATCAATTTTACAAAACAAATGGGAGAAAATGAAAATTATTGTTGAAAAAGAAATGTAGTGGATGAATGGAGGGGAGTGGGTTCGATCCCTTGCCCCCTTGGCTACGAGTATGATGGTCGATAGTGGACAGGATCGATAGTGGACAGGATGAACAATCACAGTGCCTTAGCTACAATGTACATGTATGTAAGGCCAAGTATTGCCTCGCTAGTTATTCAGAAACACCAACATCTAGTTAAGATTTACAATGATTTGCTTACTTTTGCTCGATGACTCGGATTCTACCAAGGCTTTCTATGCATACGTAGGCACTACTATTTTGCTGTCATCCCCCTACAGTATGTGTATACTGTATGTGTACAACTTGACATACTGACTATAATTTTTTTTAAGTATCATTTACTGCAAATAAAATGCATAGGTATTCATCATAATAAATTGGTTCCATATTTCATAGCCTCTTGAAGTTTTGTTGGCTCAAAGTATATAAAAGTATATGTACATTTAATACATACTGCACACTGTAGAGTTCAATCACAGTGCCTCTTTCCAGTTGACTACCCATTCTGTTATGATTATTGAAACTATTTCAATGTCGAAAAGCTTTGCAAGATCAAAGTAAGCCATTATTAGCCATATCAATTTGTTGATGTTTGATTTGTCAAAATGGGCTATTTACTGCTGAATCTGTATTTTGTTGCACCATTGTACTAGAACAATGTCAATATTGACCTACCTGATATTTGACACTACTGGTAGGCAAACTACAATTGGGAACAAACAAATGACTGCAAATGTATCCTTTCGACTTTTCAAGATGTTAGTTGAAGTGTGATTGTAATGTATTAGCTATACATGTACATGAATGTAGAATATAGCGCCACCTTGTGCCGCGCGACAGAGACTCCAAGATGGCCTCTTGACTTAACGAGTGCCGGAATAAACCTTCTGAGTTAAACCCAATATATCAGTCAACAGCGTGCTTCTTCATGTTCACAAGACAAGAACATAACATTTTGGCGACGAGGATGGCGGTATGAAGGTAGTTAAGACTGTGATTATTGGGACTTAAGCTAGAAAGGCGAGATAAAGTAGCAATGTCGATGCCAGACCTTTTGCGTTGAACAGTGATTGAGTTACACAGTGCGGTTTGTAATATGAACGCTTCGCGGTGTACCGTGCGTACGTGACCAAGTTAATATGAAATCACTGTTTGGAGTCTATGGAAAAGTTGAGTGTATGGACGCTGAATAAAAGAAGGCCATTTGATAAAGTATGGACGCTATGCCGTATGGAGGCCTAGATTTAGATTGAACACATTTCAGCAGTCTGAGAGATTGAGGTGACAGATGTTACTTGTTATGGCTCAGGACCACGCCCAGGATCCAGCCAGATCCAGTTTGCAGCCCAGCCTAGCCAGCCCAGCCCAGGGAATCCAGCCAGATCCCGCAGCCTAACTTACCTCCAGCGCAACAGAAGCAAGCCAGCTTTTAGACAGAGAGGGAGTTTAATTTCAAGTAAGCTGAGACTACGCCAGTCAACCAGCTGAGGGGGAAAGGACCAGAACTTAGAAGCAAGTCCAGCCTCCAGGACCAAGCTCTACCATTAGCATGCCCAGCCAAGCAATGTTTGAACAATGAATGATGAAAACAGATAAAGACAAATAACTCAAAAGACATAACAGTATCCAGATTTTTGGCAAAAGAATTAAGTGAGACTGTAAGTGTAGCCGCAGTTCCTGATATAAAAATATAAAGGAACAGGTCTTGTAGTTATTTGGTCTAAATGTTAAAATCCAAGTTTAACTGAAAAAAAAGGTCTGAATTCAGCCCAATGTCAGGCCTTGCAGGTTCATTTGCCTAGTATAGAGCTAATTGAAGACTTAGTCATTGCACTCCAGTGTGTTGTTTAAAGAGGTACATTTATACATGATTGAGTTAAACAGGTCCAGGTCTTGATAGTCAAGTGGTCTTAGACTATCCCAGTTTAAAGCAAAAAGTTTATGTAATTTTGCTATATTGATAACATTGCATTGATGTTTAATTAGTCACATAGAGTTTGAGTAATCCAATGATCATTAATAGGGTCTACCAGGTTGATGAAGTAAATAGGTAACTAGGACTATTGGTCCAAGGTGTAAATTGACCCTGTGTGTGTATTTTATCGCAGCATATAGCCGTACACTTAGTAAATATAATTGGAAAACCAATTGGTAAAAGCCAGTCGTGACTAAACATACACTTGACACAGTATAGTCCCACCTGTGAATTTTTGTGTGGTGACACATTTCAATTGTATCAAGGAGCTATAATAAACATTAAGTTGACTCTATAGTATTTGCTACATGTAGGTTGGCTATAACGAATTAAAATTATGGCAAGTCAACTTATTGGTAGTGTGCCCAAATTTGACGAAGGGTACAATTTTGATGAGTGGATAGAACTTTTGGAAGCATGGTTTGATGCTAACAGTGTAAAGGATGAAGGGAAAAAGAGAGCAATTTTTCTCACAAATCTGGGTAGCAAAAACTATCATACGCTTCGAGCTCTAATGCAACCGAACAAACCTACTGGTCAATCATATTCAGAATGTAAGGATGCACTTAAGGCACATTTCGCACCAAAGCCTACTGAAATAGTTCAGCGTTATAGGTTTTACACTTGCATTCAAGGACAAGATGAGTCCATACCCCAATTCGTTGCGAATTTGCGCCAATTATCTGAGGGATGTAATTTCCATGAGTTAGATAATATGATCAGGGATCGCTTAGTAGTAGGTAGCCGGGATGTTGCGATTCAACGTAAATTGTTGAGTGACCCATCTCTAACTTTGAAGCATGCACTCCACACTGCTACAGCCATGGAAGTAGCGAACAGAGATGTTGAGAAGCTCAAGGTGTTGAGTAAAGGGACAGAACCACCAACAGTTCAGTACATGCAGGATGGAAGCCAGCGTTACAAGTCGTACGCAAGACCCTTATCACATCAGAAAACACACCAAAGTCAGAAACAGGACAAGAAACCTTGGAAGCCGCAACAGCCCAGCCAAAAGCATCAAGGAGTTCCTACGTCAAGGTGTTGGAGATGTGGTTCTGGTGATCATACCCACACAACATGCAGATTCAAAGATGAAAAATGCTACGAGTGTTCTCAAGTGGGTCACACCAAGAGTCAATGTGAAAAGGTGCAAGCTTACAAAAAGAGAGTACATGTAGGTAAAAAACCACAGGCTAGACAGGGTAATAGAGCCCATCATATCCAATCTGAGGAAGGAGATCCTATGGTTGAAACAGATTGTTTAAATCATTTAGAAAGCTTGAACCATTTATCTGTACCGCCGTACATGGTAACAGTAACCATAAACGACACAGAGTTGGAAATAGAGGTAGATACAGGCAGCCCCTGGACACTAATTTCACAAAAGCACTTTGAATCCATTAGTAAGACAGAGGTAGCAAAGACAAGAATTAAGCTAAATTCATATACTGAAAATGGAGTAAGAATTGTAGGTGAAGCAGCAGTAGAGGTTAAATTTGAACCTAGTGGACAGCCCAAGACATTGTACATGGTAGTAGTTGAAACGGGTGCCACTTTGTTGGGAAGAGATTGGATAGAAGAATGGCCTGCCCTGTTGAGAAAGTTTCCAAGAAAGGAAAAGGGGGGAAAGTCAGAAGCTAATCATGTAAGCCCAGCAGCTAATATTCATAAGGTACACAATGACTTGCAGTCAATGTTAGATAAACACAAGTCTGTGTTTGATCATAGCAAGTTAGGTAAACTAGAAGGCTTTCAAGCTAAGGTCTACCCGGTTAAAGAGAATGGTGAAATGGCATTCTACAAGGCAGCACCTGTGCCATATGCTAGTAGACACAAGGTAGATGCAGCATTAGATGATCTTTTAGATCAAGGGGTGATCGAACCTGTTCGGTTCAGTGATTATGCCTGCCCCATTGTAGTGGTGAATAAACCAGATGGAAAGGTGCGTATATGTGGGAACTACAAGCTCACAGTGAACAAAATCCTCAAGGTTGAACAGTATCCAATTCCTACATTTGAGGATATGATGCAAGAGATGCAAGGTGGGATTTCCTACACAAAGCTTGACTTATCACATGCCTACCACCAGGTGGAGCTCGAACCTAAAGCACGGAAATACACCACCATAAACACGCACAGAGGACTTTATCAATACACCAGATTGCCTTTTGGTTTAGCTAGTGCGCCAGCTCTGTTTCAGAGGACCATGGAATCCTTGATAGGGGATATACCGATGTGTCGTCCGTATCTTGATGATATCATTGTCAGCGGAAAAACAGAAGAAGAACACCTCAACAACCTTGAACGAGTCCTTGAAAGACTACAGAACAGTGGACTTCGCTTAAAGAAAGGAAAATGTGAATTCCTCAAGCAGTCAGTCCAGTATCTGGGACACAAAGTGGACAAAGATGGTATCGGCCCACTCCAAGAGAAGTTAGATGCCATCAGAGAGGCACCGAGGCCTGTCAATCAGACGCAGCTTCAAGCGTATTTGGGACTCCTAGGATATTATAGGAAGTTCATACCCAATCTCACGACGGAGATAGCAGCCCTGACAGAACTATTGAAAGCAGAGTACGTCACGCCAAAGACAAAGGGAAGGAAGAGAAGGAGTCCTGACGAAGCCGACCCAAAATTCAAATGGGGGCAAGAACCAGAGAGGGCATTTAAGAAGTCAAAGAAATTGCTTCAGAGTCAAAGTGTGTTGACGCATTACGACACGAGGAAGCCTCTCCTGTTGCAGACGGATGCCAGTCCATATGGTCTAGGAGCCGTGATCAGTCATAGAGATGCTGATGGTCAGGAACGCCCGATTGCCTTCGCCTCAAGAACGCTATCAGCAAGTGAGAAGAACTATGCGCAATATGAAAAAGAAGGACTATCTATCATATATGGCCTCAAGAAGTTTCACAGATATCTATATGGAAGAGAATTCACCATAGTAACAGACCACAAGCCCCTCCTTGGTCTGTTCGGACCAAAACCGGCAAGCACAATGGCTTCAGCAAGAGTAGCAAGATGGCAAATGATCTTGACCGCGTACGACTATGCCATAGAGTACAAAGAAGGAAAAAAACACTGCAACGCAGATGGATTGTCTCGTTTACCGATGGCAGGTACTGACAAAGCCAAATGGTCAAGGGAGGATCTCGACGACTTAGACGAAATCCCTACCGTAGTCAACCTCTTGGAAGACATTGATGTGAGACCAGTTGATGCAGAGGAAATCAAGTGCAAAACCCGAAAAGATCAAGTTCTAACAAGAGTGAAGAACTACATCCAAACCGGATGGCCGGATCGAAGACATTTGGATGAGTCCTTCAAGCCTTACATCCAAAAGAAAGACGAGTTGAGCATTGAGGACGATATAATTCTGTGGGGTCACAGGGTAGTGATTCCTGAAGATCAAGAGTTGCGCGAAACATTGATTCAGGAGTTGCATGAAACTCACCCAGGGATTGTGAACATGAAGTCACTTGCAAGATCATACTTTTGGTGGCCAGGTATTGACAAGAGCCTCGAGCACAAAGTGAGAAGTTGCCTAGTTTGTCAAGAGCACCAAAAGACTCCACAAGCAGCACCGATACACCCATGGGAGTTTCCGGATAAGCCTTGGAGTAGAGTGCACATAGACTATGCCACTATTGAGAGTCAGGAAGTGCTAATTGTAGTTGATGCACATAGCAAATGGATCGAAGCAGTCCGAGTAAATCGTGCTACAGCAGCCGCAACAGTAACTGTGATGAGACGTTTGTTTGCATCATATGGCATTCCAGAGACTATTGTGAGTGATAATGGGACACAATTTGTTTCAGAAGAGTTCTCAGGATTTCTACAGCAGAACAACATAGAACATGTCCAGACAGCTCCTAAACACCCTTCGAGCAACGGGTTAGCGGAACGTGCAGTTCAAACTGTGAAGAGAGGAGTAAAGAAGACGACTGGAACATCTCTGGAGATGAGAATTCAGAAAGTTCTGTTAACGTACAGAGTGACGCCCCAGGAGACCACGGGAAAGAGTCCAAGTGAACTACTCATGAAGAGGAAGATTCGTTCTTGACTAGATTTGGTTCGACCAAATCTGAGTAGGACAGTCAAAATGAGACAAAGTACCATGAAGCAAAGGTCTGATCTGAAGACGAAGCAGAGACACTTCCGAGTGCAAGATCGTGTCTTGGTCAAGAACTTCTATGCAGGACCTACTTGGTTACATGGACATGTGAGTGAAATACTTAATGCGTCAATGTATCTAATTGAGCTCAGGGATGGTCGCGTGGTTAGACGTCACATAGATCACATCAGAGGTTGTTACCCAGCAAGTGAAGGTATTCAAACTCCTACAGAGGAATTGACAACAACCAATCAACCAGATGTCCAACCAGAGTTGATCACAACACCAGCACCAATTCAAGTACAGTCAGAAAACATGTTTCCTACTTTTAATGAAAGTACACCAAACTCTTTTGCAGAGTTGGCACAAACCCCATCAAGAGCTAAATCTTCTACTGTAACAAGTACAGACACAACTCAACCTGAAAGAGAAATGTCTACAAGGCAAAAGAGAATGCCTACAAAGTTCAATGACTTTATTGTATATCAATAAAAGAAAGGAAGAAATATCATGTAATACATAACAAATCAGCAGTTTGATAGTTATGCAATGAAACGAAATCAATGCATATCATTATGGTAAAATACATGTGTTTGGCAGTAAGTTGTAACAGTCAAAATTATATTGGAAATAATAAGTATTTTGAAAATACAAATAATTATGTTTGATCATATAGTAAATTCTTGTTTATGATATTGCATATCATATTGCTTTTGTGTTGAATAATATTAAGGGTAAACTCACAAAATATGTCATATACATCCAGACACAGAAGTGAATAAGACAAGTATACAATGTTATTACAGTGTACAGGTATATTTTATTGTTTCAACAGATTCATTAAGAATCAAATATGTTATTTAGTTATTAAAAAAAAAAAAAAAAAAAAAGAAGGTTAAAGCCTATTGATTAAGAATGGTTTAGAGTTACAGGAAAGTAAATGTGATTTACATATTGAGGGATGAAGATAGACAATTATTTTGAAAACATTGTTTTAGATTTTTTACCATGTGAATTTCATTTAAAGGGGGAAGAATGTAATGTATTAGCTATACATGTACATGAATGTAGAATATAGCGCCACCTTGTGCCGCGCGACAGAGACTCCAAGATGGCCTCTTGACTTAACGAGTGCCGGAATAAACCTTCTGAGTTAAACCCAATATATCAGTCAACAGCGTGCTTCTTCATGTTCACAAGACAAGAACATAACAGTGATATAATGAGGCCTATTTATTGTGCTGATGTAAGATAACAGATAAGGGAGTACAATGGATATGGTTATTTTTCTTTCTTTGGGAAAGTTTATCCAGCTTACAGTGTATCTCCTTATCCGAATTCAATCAAAATGCTTTTGTGTTTTAAATGATGAATCGGGAGTTTTAAAGTATATTTCTTGTGTTTATTTTAAATTATCCTTTAAAGGTATGGTACTATATTACCTTTCAAGTTTCAAGTTTCAAGTTTCAAGTTTATTTCACATTTCACAAATAAAAAGAATTTACATAATTGACAAAAATAGAACAAAATATGAAATATACTAAAAGTGTCACATTATATAATTAATTCTTTGAAAAGACGTCAACATTAATTGTAATGAATATAAGGTTATACAGAGTGAAATGTGAGGAACCTATTAAAAAGCTTAGCTTGTAGATTATAGGTTCCAATAAATAAAACTAACATTTGGTTGAAGTAGTTGTAATGGTAGAGGACGTAACAGTAATAATAGGTGGGCAAGAAGCCTTAACATAAGATGATTATACAACGTGAAATAAGCAAAAATAGCAATTACAGCAAGCAAATTAATTTGTTACCAAAGAAATGAGACAATAGTCACTTTAAAATATTGAGGTCATTAAACGAGGTCGTTGAACGAGGTCACCCGAGCGAGGCAGTAGACATGAACAATCATGTTACAGTAGTGTATACAATAATGTAGGCCGTAGCCCAGACACAATCCTGTTTCCAAAATGCATTCGAACCCAGGCACGTCTGCTCCCAGAGATCCCCCAAGGCACGCAAACGCATTCACCTGCGCCACGCCCCATGCCTCCCCGCAGTATCACCTGCATGAATCAGCCTACAGCAGCAGCCGTTGCCAGGCTGGACAAGTCACATGGGTTGTCCGACCTAGCAATGACCGATTCATGCCGACGACCCCAGCAAAAAAAACAAGGACGCGGCACATCTAGGCAAGCACGTGTGCATGCCCGAGGGCCCCCCCGAGAACAGGCACGCATGCATAGGAACATAAGTATAGGAAAAGGCCGGAATGTACAATGTATAATATCATAATAATTGAATTTCAAAGTCAAAGTTGGTCATATGAATTTAAAAAGAACTGTTTAAGCTTAACTTGAAACAATTTAACGACAGGGATTCTTTTATCTCCTTTTTAAGCGCGTTCCAAAATGTTGGTCCTGAATTAATTATTGTTTTGAGTGCAAATACAGTGCGGACGCGGAAAAGGTGAAAATGATCAATTTTTCTGGTGGGATATGAGTGGACGGCATTATTTTTTATGAACATGAGAGTAAAGACATTGGGTACATCACCTTTGTTTAGCTGGTACATGAAGATGCCAAGACAGTAATAATATAAATCAGATATTTTGAGTATGTTGTCAGTACGAAAATATCCATCAGTATGCAAACGAAAATCAGCAAAGTTAAAGATAGTTTTGATTTATTTTAATATCTTTCTTGTCATAAATGATGAATAAGAAAATGTTCAAGTTTGCTATCTGTTATTTTAAGAATCCTTTATAGGAGAAACTGGTTCACATGGTTACATGTATATGGGAGGCAAGATCATATGGATGGCAACAATTTCATGGAATACCAATACTTATGAATTTTCTCCTCTCATTATTGAGTTTTGATATTCATGAATCTGTGATCTTTTTTAATTTTATCATTGAGCTCAAGTGAATCAATAAAAGAGTAATAAACCATGTTGGTGAAGAACTGAAGATCATGACTTCAGAAGACTTTATATCTTGGTTTGTATACAGTAATATAATGAACATTTGTAAAAGGACATACATGTATGTAGAACTTCAGTCAGCAGTTTTTTTTCAGCATGAACAATTGAACATACATTTATGTATTTTCCCCCTTGAATACTGTAAAGTCTTTCAGGAATTCTAAATTCTAATGATCTTTAAACATTAATTGATTGGACACAACTGATGTGATGTATTGAATACATTCCAGTGATGGTAAAACTGAGTCCTGAAACTTGATATTGAATATTTTAGAGGTAAATTCCCATAATTTGGAGGAACCCCTGCTTATTTTAATGCTGCTTATTTTAATGATGTACCTTTATATTGCTCTTTCATTCATTCAGGCTGATGTTGGACAGGGAGATGATTATGAAGCCATCCGAAAGAAGGCATTGAAGTGTGGAGCCATTGATGTAAGTTAACAAATTATTTGTCTCTTTCAATCTAATTTGATTTTGATCATTCGATGCATAACACACTTTTTTCTTAAGATCTGTTTCATTTTAATAGCCCACTACATTTTTATTCAGGGACATTACCCTAGTCATTATTCAGATGTGAAAAGTATATTTTTGCTATTGTCTCTATATTTTTATGGTGTTTCTTAGAAATTTGGAATATTTTCCATCTATTTTTTTATGGAAGTAAAGAGAAACATGCATGTAGACCCCCCCCCCCCCCTCCCCCCAAAAATATAAAAAATAAAAAATTCAGGCTCAAGATTTGGAATAAAAGGTAGATGAAAAAATATATTTCAGAGTTGAAATAGTATTTTATGTGCTGTTTTTTCACTATAATGGGTGTTTGTAGTGTCAAAGTCCTTTTGTTTGAGTTAATTGATTAAAAAACAAAGAAATTCTATAAGTGAACTTGAACAAAGAAAATATTGCTGATACATGCATTTATTATCAGAAAGATGCCATCTGAATTCTGATCCCATTATGGCATGGAGGTTTGTGGTGGCGTGAACAATTTTCTTATTACAGCCAGAAGGGCATTAACACACAATATTCTTTTACACAGATTTAACGCCCTTTTGGCTCTCAGGTCTCGGCAGACGATTTGATACACGTAGTTCACAAGATATCTGAATTTGATCAGCACGTTAGTTGCATACAGATGAGGTTAATTAAATTCTGGGCTTCAGTCTCTTGAATAGATAGAGCACAGATCAGAAGGGCACAAATGCCTATGCTTTGCAATAGAATTAATGCCCTTTTAGCAGACAATTTGATAGCTATCAAGATACCAAAGTTTGTTCAGCATGTTAGTCGCAAACAGATGAGGTTAATTAAATTCTGGGCTTCAGTTTCTTGAATAGATAAAAGAGATCTGGATACTCTGATTGAATGCTAATTAGATTTAGAACAAAAAGCATCTGATGTAGGGTCCGTAATTTACTCAATATGAGTTACAATTTTGCCTGGGGCATGTACTGCTGGTACAGTGTACATGTAGATATGGATTTAAAGAGAAGGATGGGTCCTGGGAAGAGGTGAAAAATAATTTGTGAGCGTTATCACTGTATTATGCAAGTGTGGAAGAACATCAGATAAGACGTGTTCCCTGAAAAGCATGGCTCTTCAAATGCCTTCATATTCTAAATATGGCATGTACATGTACATGTAACATTGTAAAAATCGGGACACATTTTTACGCCACGTGTTCTTGTAATCCCATATACATCTTTCTGTGTACAGTGATTGTAACTTTACCAAGACTTGGCCAAATTTCTTATCATTTTCAGGGAATAATTTTCCTGGTATCGCATCGCAATTTGCTATGCATTTTTGCATGACTGCTATACAAAATATCTTTTGTGTAGCAGTTTTCTTCCATAGAAATGTACAGAATTTCATTTGAAATATTTATCCATCGGCTGAAATTGCTAATCAAAAAATTTGAGGAAAATTATTCCCTGATTTTGACGATTCCAGAACCTTGCAATACACACAAATACTTTATATGCTACATGTACATTGTACATGTAGATGATCGACCTTTTCTGATCGATTCCACACCGTTTCTTTTACAATGCAATCGCATGACCAGAACTCAACTTCATCTTTAAAGCCCATGTACATTTATGGTTGTGTGAACCTCCTTAAATTTTCATCAAATTTTGTTTTATTTGAGTACGGGACGATCAATATCAAGATGATGTTCTTAGATGTCGTGAAGTGTTCTATGTTTTATTTTTTTTATTTTGTTTTGTCCCTCATACTGGAGTACAGGTATTAATCAACAAATGAGAGGTGACAAATAGTTTCACACTTTGTCTAAATCACCTGAAAGTGAAATGTTTTCCTTTGATTTTTAGTGTGCCATATATGTCCTCACTATGACCATATTGGTAGGAATACTCCCCAGGGAGTGGAAGTGGTGCACAATGTGTGCTTGCATGAATCTGATAACCGAGGTGATAATAATATCTGTAAAGCACTTAGGGATAGTATTCCGGATTAAGGGCCATGTAAATCCAAATTTACTAAATTCCTTTAATATTAACACATTAAATTTTGGTAAATGCTCTTTGGGGAAGTTGTCTGTCAGAAAGAACGGCTAGATCACTCTGTTTCCTTAGTTCTGTCAGGACTCTGTTCTGCAAAATTAGCAATAGGGTTACTGAAGAAAAACTGAAGACAATTCACATGCTGGCAGTGCTCTCTCATTTGAAACAGAAGAAGAGGGAGGCAATAAATGTAGAATGGATGATTGTGAGAGAGATAAGCAACCCTTGAAACCTGAGCAGAGCCAATCTCTATGATTGCTCTGGCACTGTTTAATAGGAATGGAGGCTATGCTATTTATGGTCTTGGAGGGTAAACAGTTTTTCTCATTGATGCAGATGCACACAAACAGTTAATGATTATACAGGTCACACTTACATGTAGTTGCTCTGTAACTCTCCTTGATTGGAAGGGCTTGTGTATACAAGAAGAAATATTGAAAGAAATACATTAGAAAAAACATTCCTTTTATGGTGTAGGATGTACAGTTCTCATCAGGGTTGGCGCATTGAAAACAATGCGTTTTTAAACTTGTTTTAAACCCAAATATGGCATTATGTCATCAACATTCGTCTTCAAACACATTTGTTTTGAAAATCCTCAAAGATTGTGTGTTAAATGACATCCCCTTTCACATCATTGTACAATTTAAGATAATTTTTGCCAAAAAAAATTGGGCAAATTTTGGACAAATTAAAAAATGTGTTTTTGAAATAAAATTTGTTAGGAGGGAAGATTGTGGTGTTGTACAGCTCTCAAAAAGCATTTCTATCATTCTCTTTGTAAAAAGATGTACCTACAGTATCTTGATCAAATCTACATGAAGAGAGACCCATACATGCCAACTGTTCAGATTAAAGAGGAACATTCCTCTTTTGGGGAGAAGATAATTATCATTTTAATGCAGGTGTTCCTCTTCCTGTACAAATTTGTCTGTAGTATTGAATAGGAGAGTTAGGATTGTTCCTCTTTTTTTTTTAAATAGCATAATTTGTACAGATTTCTGATTTTCAAATGTTGGCATGTATGGAGACCTCAATGACATCATCCACTGTTGTCATGGCAACTCCTGGACCCTCATCCACCCTCTCTTTCTCCAATTTCCTCCTGGTGATTTACTGTCTGCAGGTTTATTGATTCGAAGCACTTCTGCATGTTTGCTCTGTAAACATAGAGGAGGAAAGATTTAAAGCTAATGACTGGTGTTGATCATGATTGAGGTGGCCCAACCTCTGAGAGTCCTCTACAGCAGTCTGTTCAGAATATAGGAAACGTACACAAAACTCACATCAAGAACCATCATGTATACAGCAATGGGGGCATATACACTATTATGTTCAGACTGGATAAACAAAATTAGACTGTAAATGCATCTTTCTTCAAAGCTGAATGCAGAGATGCCAACCAGTACGATAATAAAAGTGAAATATGATATGACTCGGAAGAATATTATGAGTTTTTAGGTGTGTCTTGAATGACCTTTTAGTGGATGCCACTTAAATTGGGATGGATACATTTCCCAGCTGGTGCTTTCCAAGAAAAGGAAATGGAAAGAAAAGAATATTTTTATGCCATTTCCTTTATTTCTTTGAAACAAAGGAAAAGAAAGGAATCAGATTTGTATTTCATCACATGAGTATCCTTTGTCAGAGACTTTGCAACAGTTCAAAATCATTGTTTGTTTGACCACTTTCATTTCACTTATGAATTAGAAATTCTGTTTAAAGGGAGTATAAGGCAATACTTTATTGAGGTTCTTCTTCTTCTGATTAAGTCTGCCTCCTTCAATTGACTGGAGATTCTTGCAAACTACATGTATGTGTGTGTGTGTGTGTAAACCGCAATTTACGTCCATTCAAGTGCTATTTACATTATAATACAGATACATGTAATTACAAATAATTACAAGCGGCATGTATAGGATGGAGGAAGACTAGCCACTGTCACCAACCGTCTGCAGTCGATTACTAATATTACTTATATTTATATTATTCATCTGAAATGACAAATCACAATACACTTTTCTAAACAATTCTTTAAAGATTAAAGATGGACTTGTCTTTAAATTTAATGTCACAAAATACATTTCCCTACTTGCAATTTTCATATTAACATACTACCCCCGTACACTATGAAAATATGCTTTTGAACTATTAATAAAAGTGTGTAGTGTCATAAGTACAACTCCTACATCAAATGTATGCCTAGAATAATGTGTCTGTCCTCTACCTCTACTGACTATGTACAGCATACACAAGTACATACCGGTATGCATTTTTGTTAGGTATTTGACTCACAATAGGGTTGTCTTTTTAAACAGTGGATGGTAAGTGAGAGAACAACCAACCAATTCTGAATATTACCGGTAAGCGCAGTCTACTACAGAAACATCCATGTTTTTCCCCCCGCAACCACACAGACACGTGTATCCTGAAAATTGTTCCACAGCAATTTTCAATATCATGTGCAATTCTACTACAGAAACAAAAACGTTTGTCTCCCCCCCCCCACAACCGCTCGAACTGTGTATGCTGAATGAATAATCAAGATCTGTCTTTATTAAGAGTAATTCTGAAGCTTGGTTTCTCTCTCTCTATATATATATCACCTTCTCTACCCTGATTATTTTATCTGTTCTCAAACAGTGTAGATGTTACTCTAATTGTTTTCATACAGGATGTATTCTTTGTTATATACACTGTACATGTAGGTCTAATATGTCGTATTTAAAAATGCTATTCTTACAAAAGTTGAATGTACAACATAAATCAGGCAGACGCTGCATACATCTAGCTAATTCAGAGTCCAATGTGCAAATAAGCATAGTCTGAAAACCCAGTCTCTTTGAATTAAGGTTTATCAAGTTTTTGAAAAGTTTTCTGATGCTTCAGAGGTTGTTTTGAGACCAAAATGATATTTCAGATTTTTTTTTTTTGCATTCAGATAATTCATATTATATGTTAAATCAATAGAGACATGTACAATCCCTGCAAGTTTTCTGTTTGTTTTAGTCTTTTTGCATTCAAGAGTTGAAACTTGAAGGACATTTTATAACAAGTTAACAATAGAAATGGTCATACGGCTTCAACACTCAAAAGGACTTTAATTACATTGTGATCATATCGCCAAAATGAGACACAAGGCCCCCAAATTAGCCTCTATTTCCTTTTGTTAGGCAAATTTTAACCTTTTTATTTTGTTAATGTTTCATTTTAATTTTTTATAACAGATATGAGAAAAAACTTAAATAGAGAAAATGTATTTGAGGGTAAAACTGACAAAATATAGACATGAATGAGCAGACTCATTTCCTCTTTCCCATTGCTTTAAGATCGATGGGGAATATATTGCTGGTCTGCTTGTGCAGCCTACTCTGAAGCCATGACAAATGGAAGAGATTTGAGCGGGAATTCACACCAATTAGACATGAATGGATGTAATCTAAACCCTTTCAGGAATCCCTTTTTGTGAGAATCGTAAATAGACCTGAAGTGATTGTACTTTGGCATGAACTCTTTGCTTACAAAATCTGTCTGCCTGACTAAAGGGGCATTTACACTGCAGGCAAAACCCATTGGTTTTTCTCGCATCCTCACGAATGTGTGGTTTATTTAAACGCTGGCCGAAACTCCACCGGTTTTTGCAGTGTAAACACCCGTCTGGTGTTTGTTCATGACAGTTTTTATGGGTGTTTCCAATAGTGTAGATGGTACTTCTAAAATACAATTGTTTTTCTGCAATGTAAATGGGTTTCTACATGTATGCTGAATTGGAATCTACTACCAGCAAAAGATTTTTTTTTCTTCTTTGTCTCAAATAGCGGCCTCTGCTAGTCTGACTATAAATTGAGAATGGAAAACGGATCAAAGTCATGATAAATAATCAGATATCATGATTCATCTGTTTGAGCCAGAAGGGTATTATCTTAGTAGGTCTGTGGTATAACTCTCTGTACAGTGGTATGAGTTAAAGCCCATCTGCCTCCAAATAGTTAATATGATCTTGATGTTTCTTACAGGGGGGCATGATATAAATTAAAATTTCTAAAATTGTTACAGATTTATTTGAGGCTGAATTTGCATTGAGGTTTACTGCCAAGTTTATCTTTTGTTAGAGAAGGTAGGGCTCAATGAATCAGCTGACCAAGTTTGTAAACTATTTCCATATAATATAACTTTAATCCAGGTTTACACCCCTCAATAAGTGCAGGTTAATCCACCTACTTTCTATGTATGGCATGCCAAGTGTCAATGTTTTCATCCTGCAACTTTTTTCTCCAAAGTTCTGTACCAGAATTGTTGAACAAAATTCATGTCATTATGATATTATTTTGATATATCCTTTTTATTTTAATTTTTAAGAAAAAAGTTTTATTTTCTCTTAAATATTTTGCTTCATTAATGATTGGACTAATTTTATAAGCCTGGTATAACTTTCTGCTTTAATGAATATGGCCAATGGAGGTTGATGAAAAAATTGCTTAATTTTGGTATAAATTGTTACTTTCTATATTCCTTCTACTGTACTAACCCTCTGACATGCAAAAAAATCCTGAAAAATTCTCAATCCACGAAGATATCTATGGTTTTCTTTGAAGGCGTCGATGTACGACACCCTCTAACAGTAATTAACAGTAAATTCTCCCAACCATTTTCCATGAAAAAAAGACACAAAACAGGCTATAAAAAATCTGTCGACACTTAAATGTCTGGAATGGAATGTAGAGCCATTTTATTGCTTTGTGACTATTTCTATTCACCTACAAATGTAATTAAATTGTAATAATATAGTTGGGAGAATTAAAGAATCGATCAGATCAGTTTTTCCCAATTTGTACCATGAATAATGGTCCGTTTTCACTCAAATTTTTAGATTTTTTTAATTGTACATCTAGCATTAAAGTCACTACCTTAGCACCACTATCTCTCATCTGAACAATGTTACAAAGTCCCTTTAAGAGAAAAATTGTATGCAGAATACCTGCCTAGAGATAGGGAGATGAGGAATGGCATCTTTCCATTAGTATCAAAAGCCAAATGGCTATTTTGTAATGAATTTGATTTATTCATTTTGCCATCAGCAGTCCTGCATAATTAAGAGGCATCTTGTGAACTTCGATTGAGATATCAATCTGGGATGCAGGTCTCGTATCAAATTGAATCCTAGGAGATTGCGGAAATTTGAAATTGCGTATTAAAGGGATGAAGTTTGTACACAGCATTGTTCAGATTGTAAAGATTGTTGCTGGTTTACACAATTCTTGATTGCTACAAAAAGTGGTCCTCTTGTCACTGTAGAAGAAACAATTTCTTTTCTTCATTTAACAAGGAATATAATAGTTTCTGGGAATATATAATGTCATGAGAAACAAATTCCTTTGTTTTGTCCCTTATATAGATAACACCCTCTCTCTCTCTCTTTCTCTCCCCATCTCTCTCTCTCCATCTCTCTCTCTCAAATTATTTAGTGTAAAATTTGAAGCAAGTAGTACATACCGGTAACAATTTAATTTTGTTTTAAACTTTAAATCCCAAATGAGATATTACATATATTAATTAATCGGCAGTTCATTCATTGATGTGAAAATGATTATGCTGCCTGGCAACTGTCACATCAAAGTTTAAATGAAATTATGAAAAATACATTTGGGATCAACATAAAATTGATAAAAATACTGTTTAACCAGAAGTGGCTAAGATTTGTGAAAATGTTGTGACACAAAAATAATTGAATCACAACACTGATTTTTAGTTAAGTTAAGTGGCTGTCCTATATTAAAAGTTGTGAGAGTTTCTTTCAATTAGTAAAATTTTCCTGGTTTATTTTACATACAGTATAAAAGTACATGTACCGGTACTATGTTTTCCAGGGTAATATTACTAATATAAGTGTATTATTTTTTCAAGGACTCTTTAAAATTTTTATGTATTATAGATATATTGACTGGTATGAGAGGCATCACTGTTTCTATAGGCTCAAGGGGACGTTACATCCTGATATGACCCCGAGGCGCGCAACGGGCATCTTTAGAAAAACTATTGACCGTTAGGAATAGGAAGACATGGCTAAAGTCACGATTTCAATTTCAGATGACTAGATTTATTCAACATACTAAAGAGGGGTATAAAATGCATCTTTAATATGATCATTCCTTTCCATTTATTTCAAATCTGATCCCCATTTTCATTTCAGTATGTAGTGAAGGACTTGAAGAGAGACTTTGTGGTGGAGAACATCTGGCCAGCTGTCCAGGCCAACGCCAAGTATGAGGACCGGTATCTACTGGGTACCGCTCTGGCCCGACCATGCATCTCAAAGGGTATCATTCAGGTGGTGAAGGAACACAACGCACAGGCTGTCTCCCATGGTGCTACAGGAAAGGTAAAGGAATTAGGCATTTTTTAATTGTTTAATTTTTTTAAAATTGATAAACAACAATCAAATAATTGCAGAGAGTCTTTAAATAGGAATGTTGGTGATCTGTTATTTTCTCTGGTGACATGTGTTCCCAGTTAAATGTATATCTCTTGAAAGAGTTATGGTTAGTAGAGTAGTAGTGCTGGTACACTGTCGCTCATAAAGGTGGAATATTTTTTTTTTATCCCAATTTATGGAATTATTTTAAGAATAATTCAAAAATAATAAATCTAGATAATAGTATACATTCTCATATTTTATTGAATAATAATTTGCCAATGTGTGTTTTGCGGGACTGCTAAGGCATGTGTTTGCTACTATGCTTATTAACTAGGGGACCTATGCCCTTAAGTTATAAATGACAGTAATGAGGATTAATGCCCCACAAAAGGGCACTAATATAGCACATCGAAACGGTTTTGATCCTGGGGCCTTACAGTTACGAGGCCATTGCTTTGTCACTGAACCATGACTGTACGTAGCGGGGACTAGGGTAGGGGGCAGTTTCCATTAATAAAAACAAAAACAGAAAATGCAATAAATTTTCAATCATTTATTGCATTTTACCCCGGTTCCCAACATAAACAAATCTTCTGTGTGCCCATGCCTTGAGCCATAATGCATGGCCGTCCAGAGGATTTTTTTATGTTGGGGACCGGGGTAAAATGCAATAAATTATTGAAAATGTATTGCATTTTCTGTTTTTTATTTTATTTATGGAAACTGCCCCCTTAACCTAGGCCCCCGCTGCGTACAGTCTGGTTTAGTGACAAAACAATGGCCTCGTTACTGTAAGGCCCCAGGATCAAAACCGTGTCGATGTGCTATATTAGTGCCCTTTTGTGGGGCATTAATCCTCATTACTGTCATTTATGACTTGAGGGCGTCTAGGTCCCCTAGTTAATAAGCATAGTAGCAAACACATGCTTTAGCAGTCCTGCAAAACACACATTGGCAAATTATTATTCAATAAAATCTGAGAATGTATACTATTATCTAGATCTATTATTTTTAAATAATTTTTAAAATAATTCCATAAATTGGGGTAAAACTAAAATATTCCACCTTTATGAGCGACAGTGTAGTAGTAGTTGTAGTCCATATAGCAGAGCCGCCACCTAGTACGGATTTCCCCTAACTGGTACGGAAATTAACGATCATTACCGCAGTACGGAATGTTGTCTAAAATTACGGATTATAAAAATAATTTTTTTTGTTTTTTGTTTTTGTTGTTGGTGTAAATATTATTTATCGTGGCGAGTGCTGTGCAGTATGGCAGTATTTTTCCTGATCAAGTATATATCAAAGTCTTTTCACGCTCTCCTTTTTTCCTTCTTCCTTCTTTCATTACAGGGAAATGACCAAGTACGCTTTGAGCTGAGCTGTTATGCCCTTCACCCATCGATTCAGGTGAGTTCATGATGAGCATTGGTTTCATGGGGAATAGTACTAGTTGACAGGATCAGTGATCGGTTTACCTCTGGAAAGCTCCTAAAGAGCTCTGGTAACAAAACAATGATATGTATTAAAAAATCATGGTGAGAAAAATCCACTTTTAGGGCACAAGATTAATAAATATTTCCAGTGAACAGAAAAGCATTTTCACACCGATTGTTTGGTCTGATATTACTGTAACCAGTCACAATGAACAAACTAAAGAACAAGCTCAGTTTGATTTCATGATTGTGAAACCACTGTGTGAACATGCACTCAGTTACACTCAGGCATCAATTTATTGGCAACAATATTTATTGTCTTGCTGCTGGTAGGCCAATCAATCCACTGTTAACCACAAACTTTTGTACATGAAATTTTAGCAAATTGTTAAGGATAGCCACAGCAAGAAATTGAGTATAAATCAGTATTGTGTCAATTGTGATTTCTACATGTATTTTTCCATCATCATTACCATTCTTACATTCATCATAGATCATAGCTCCGTGGAAGATGCCAGAGTTCTACAACCGTTTCCAGGGGCGTAAAGACCTGTTTGAGTATGCCGCCACCCATGACATTCCTCTTCCTGTGACCACCAGCGCTCCCTGGAGTATGGATGGTAACCTTATGCACATCAGCTATGAAGCAGGCGTACTAGAAGATCCTAAGGTCAGATATTTAGGCAGTTATACATGACACACGCTTCAGCTTCATACCTAACACTAACCCAAATTCTTTGTGGACACTACAGAGTTAATAAGACTGTCTTGTCTTTAGAGAGGGTCATGACTGAAAAAACCTTCAAAATCACATCTCCCAAACTTAGGTATTTTGTGTAAGATTCATTAATAACTAATTTTTTTTATTATAGGATTATATACTTTGGTTTTAATACAGTAACTAACATCAAGATCTAACTATGGCTTCAATGTTTCACTCTCCTATTCAGCAACATCGCCCTCTAAAGTTGAAAGTTACTCAGTGTATGACATTGCAAGTTACTTTTTAAAAATTGGTCTGTGTAATTCATCTGTTTTACCAACAATATTTAACAGCTTTCTCACTTTCAGGGAAGCCAGTTCTATGCTTTTGCCCAATGTCTTGCCTTGTCATCTCTCAGGCTCTGTCAATCTTTTTATTATGCAGAATGTCTTAATGTTTGGGATTCTCTTTAGGCAACTTCTGTAAATGTAACGTTGACTAATAATCTTGACCTTCTCTATGATTCCCATCAGCATGAAGCTCCTGTTGATATCTATCAGATGACCACTGACCCAGACAAGTCACCTAGCAAACCAGACAAACTAGAGATTGAATTCAAGAAAGGTAACACTCACTTACAATCTTCACTTGTAACATTACCCATTTCCCATGACACAAGATATTTCCTGTGATGATTAAGTTTAATGTTGGCATTCTATGCTCAGACTTTTTTTTTTTTAAATTTAACAAACCACTTGACTTTATGCAAGGTGTTTGATAATTATCTCTTTATTTGTTTTGTGTATGGTACTGTGTTAATTTCTTAATGACCCTGTATTCAGTGTTGGGTCATTTTCTGTGTTTGTGTGTTTTACTTTTAAAGCTTTCATGAAATAGAGACAATACAGTAATTTTGTCAGCTAGAATAGAATTGTATGTAATGGAATAAATTGAAAATGTCAGCTCAAGAAATTGCAAATATGAACTACAGAATAGGCAAGTACTTTTACTACTAAGTGTTAAACACAAAATATTAAAGTCCCACTGTCCTACTTGTAGCTACTTGCTCCCTCTATATAGAAAACTTCCCCAATCGGTGCCTGTTGGTCCCCCATGATCCTCTATTTCTTATGTTATTTGAGAGCTGAGTTGATGAGATAGCCACCTGTAAGTGACCTCGCTGTGTGGTCTAATCCCTCCTAGCCACACTAGTGTTGATAAGCTTTAAAAGGAACTTTTATTTTTCATTATTACATTTGTAATGTTCTAGAATTTTTTATTCTCCTCATTAGGTATTCCAGTGAGTGTAAAGCACCTTGGTGACAACACAGTGAAGACAGATCCACTAGAGCTCTACCTATACCTCAACGAGATTGGGTACGGTTATCATATTAACAAGATTTACAAGAATGGGGAGGGGGGGGGGGGGGGGGTGGACAGTACCACGTCCTTGTCCCCTAGGTTTTATGATACATGCTTCATTTAAAAAAATATTTTTAAATATTTTTTATCATCAGTCTATATTGTTTGTTATAGCTCTTAGAGGCTTCGGTGGTAAGCGCTTTATAAGTAACGTTTTTATTATGATTATTATTATTATTATCACAAACCAAACTCTTAACTTCATTCCTGGACAATACCGGTACATTATACCTTACATTAAGTCTAATCCTTAATCTTTGATGAAATAAAGCCCTAGAGCATAGTGTCAATTAAGAGCTAGTAGTCTGTGTGAAAATATAGGAGTTGATGCCCTTCTGGCTGTAATTGATTGTTGTAAAGCACGTAGAGAATTTATTATTATGCGCTATATAAAAATGACTTTATTATTGTTATTAAACATATATATATATATATATATATATATCAGAGCATGATCCCCCCCCCCCCCCCCTCCACTGGGTCGGTGTGGTCGTCTGTCGGATGGTGACGTTAAAGGTCAGTCCCCAAATGAAATAATCATATCTGATTGATACACGTCTGTAAAAAAAAAAAATACACACACACTCCCCTCCCCCCTCCCCCCACACACAATTTTTTTTATAGAAAGTTGGTAAAAGCCAATTAGTATTTCTGAAAAAAAGCATATAGTCAATATAAGTTTGTTGTAATGCCATTCAGAAGACTTCGCTTAGCAGATTGCAGTTTGCCATTCTATAACATAGGCATTCTTTAATATCTATTTCAGTGGAATATTTTATCTGTAAAATGTTTTGTTGTTATGCTTTTAATTTTATCCTCTAGTGGTAGACAAGGAGTTGGCAGAATCGACATCGTGGAGAATAGATACATCGGAATGAAATCAAGAGGTCAGTTGGGCAGTCATGAGGTTGTAAGATTTTCTAGATGGGAACTATAACCAGGAAATGACAACTTTTCAATGTTTTTATATCTTCATTCCCTGCACAGAAGGTTTTATTTGTAAAGATAATTGGAATTTTCTTTCTGATTTTTGTTGATGTTGCATTCATACATATTGTTCTTTGTTGTGATGGGGCAGGTACCCTTAATTTAAAATGTATTTAGATTAAGTTTGTGTTTACCTTGAAGAGTGTTATTCATCAAAAAAGAAAAAAAAATACCTGCTTTAATAACCACCTACCTAAACATACCAGCTTTCCATAGAGACTACATTTTGTTGTTTTCTCTACGAAGGTGTTTCCCATTGAAACCTATACTTCAGAAAACTGTTGCAAATTTGAAGAATAAGATGCGAAAAATTCAGCCTTTTAAAGGCCCACTGCACTATTTATAGCTACTTGCGCCATCTATATAGCAAACAATGCCTAATCGGTGACCATTGGTCACCCATGATCCTCTTTTTCTTATGTTAATTGAGAGCTGATTTGGTGAGATAACCACCTGTCTGTGACCATGCAGGGAGGTCTAATCCATCCTGGCAAAATAAGTGCAGTGGGGCTTTAAATATATCCTGTCCTGAAAGGGATATATAGAAGTTTGACTGTTTTTCTATGTCTCTATCTATGACCAGGTGTGTATGAGTGCCCAGCAGGAGAGATTCTGATCACAGCTCACATGGACATTGAGAGCTTTACTATGGATAAGGTAAGATCTTTCAATTTAGCCTGTCATCTCAAATTATATTTACATCTGTATCGTAAGTCTCCGGACTGTGAACCACAAGGTACAGGGTTCAAATCTCTGTCGCACCACTGAAGTCATTTGGCAAGACATTAATCTTTGTTTTCCAAACTCCACGCAGGTGAGATAAATGCACTATTCGTATAAGAGTAGGGTGAAACCCCTGTGTAATGGTCCACCTGTACACACCCCCAGTATAGTATGATAATACTCTGTAAACAGGTCTGTACTCAAAAGGAAGAAGAAGAAGAAGAAGAATTAATTCCTTTAAATGCTCGAGCACTGTAATGGCAGCCGTGCTAAGGCCAGGGTATTAATTGGGAGCACCAGGAGTGGCCATGTGCCAGACATGAACACTCTACAAGTCTATATCTATTATTAATATTATTAGTATTATCTGATATTTTTTAAATTTAAACAATTGATAATTTATATTGAATTAATATCATGACGTTGGTATATTTGATATTACTTACAAGATATAATTGTTTGTAATTTGCTGTCTGTAAAAATGAAGAAAAAAAAAGAAGAAAAAAAAAAGATTTACAATCAGCATAACTCTAATATGTTATCCTAGGCTATAGTTAACATAAGAACAATATCAACTAACTATTGTGTCCTGTATTGAAGAGGAAATTTTTCTTTTCTTTAAATACATCTTGTTTTCTTTTGCAGGCTGTCCGTCGAATCAAACAGACCCTGTCTCTCCGCTTCTCGGAGCAATGCTATGAAGGTATTTAATTTCTTCTTTTTAGTTATTAATATCAAAATTTTAGACAACAGATCGCAACAC
This sequence comes from Strongylocentrotus droebachiensis, assembly GCA_035222895.1. Taxonomy (NCBI): domain Eukaryota; kingdom Metazoa; phylum Echinodermata; class Echinoidea; order Camarodonta; family Strongylocentrotidae; genus Strongylocentrotus; species Strongylocentrotus droebachiensis. The sequence continues at coordinate 75,862 of JAVYIG010004837.1, forward strand.
ATGATAAAGCAACAAAGAGTTAGATTTTCAGTACACCCATGCACAGTATAAAATAATGATTTAACAACAATTACAACAAAACAGTGGAGATGCATACATCTTAGAATTCATACACTGCAGCAATCTACTCACTAAAAAAGTAAACTCAATATTATCTCTGATAATTTTTGATGCAACAAACTATATGACTTTTAGTCACTACAGATGCAAACGAGTGAATCCCAGTGGCACATAAACCACTTGACCAATATACATGTGGTGCTATGTTTTATGTAGCATTTGGAAGTATCAGGGTGGTCCTGGAATTATAAAAAGGGATGGTTTTGGATCTGTTTAGGGAACCGGCATTCCCAATTAGATTATTTTTAATCCTTCTGAAATGTACTGAAAGGGTTCCAGTATACATTTAATTGTGATTCATGGATATCTATTTGTGAGGCCTTTCTCCCTCCTGAATGAGGCAGACATAAGGATGCAATCATTTTGCATTACAACGACCAAAAACAAGGTCAAAGATATTTCAATGCTCACTTCTGTTAAATCATTACGTTTATTATTGTTTGTCATTGTTTATATTATGTAAAAAGAAATGAAAAATAAATTCGCTCTGTATAGAGCTGCTACTACTACTACTACTACTACTACTTCTACTACTACTACTACTACTACTACTACTACTACTACAATATTATGCTAAAGTTTCTATAAACGTTTTTGTGTGATATTTAGGTTACTGGTACAGCCCTGAATGTGAATTCACCCGTGACTGCATAGATCGTAGCCAGGAGTGCGTAGAAGGCAAGGTAACAGTGACTGTATACAAAGGCCATGTCTACATCAATGCAAGGGAGTCCGCTCAGAGTCTTTACAATGAGGAGCTTGTCAGGTATAAAGCAAGATAAATAATTATCATCATTTCCATCTTTGGATACTATCAGATAGAGTTGACAAATTTGTCAATTTTCATTCTTTGTTTAATTATTGGGTTGGGAATAAAATATCTCCCATGGTAACAATCTGTAAAATAAATGTGCAGATGTCAGTTGATGGACTATTAAAAGAAAGACCTATTCTTAGCCAAAACTGACCTGCAGTGTGTCCCTTTGATCTAACTCAGACTGGTACCACGACCCCCATGTCCACTCACTGATATTGACAACCCACATCTGGTGTCATATTTAAACGATTTAAGTTTTAAATAGCTATGGTTAATAAATGAAATAATGATAATACGTTTTGTGGAAAGTGTCAAATTGTGAAAATGGTTCTTGTTTCAGTATGTGATATTAGGTGGACAAGTTGAAGTCATTTTGATACCGTTTGAAAAATTGACTCCATGTTTATATTCCTTTGTCCTTTTAACAGTATGGATGTAAAGGGAGACTATGAACCAGTGGATGCACTAGGCTTTATCAAGGTCAATGCTGTCAGGTAAGAGGAACAGGGGTGATAGATTCGTTGTAGTCAAGTGGTTTAATCTCAAGAGGTTAATACGCTGATATAGACGAAAATATCCTGTTGGTCCCCTCTATGGGGGATGGGGGGGGGGGGGGGGGGGGTCTCCTCGTTACCTCTGTTCATTTTATCATCTTGTAAATAATTACCATTGGTGAAGATGATGGGACAAACTATAACTTCCGGGGCAATCTGGATGTAGCTTTCTTTCCGAAGCAAAGCTGAGGAAAGATAGCGTATACATTCAGATCGCCGAGGAAGTGATAGTTTGCCATCGCCTGAAACCAAAAGATGATTATACGCAACGTATACAAGAAAGTGCGTTGCACTGTGTAGAAAGTAATATTATCTGCACAGTGCAACAAACTTTTCTTCTCCCATCAATGATGGGCGAACTGTCTTTCTTCACGTGATTTACTTTTGACCAAGCGCGAGATTCTTTGTATGTGGTATATAATACAATATATCCACCTCTTCCTGTGGGTCTTCCTTCCTTTCTCCTTTCTCTCTGCTGCCCAACTAAATAAGTACATTTTCATCTTTCCTCCTCACGTTTCCATGTCATCTCAGTCTGCTCTCTCTCTCTAATCTTCTCCCTTAATCCCTTGTTCGAGTTCAGGTCTATTTCAAACAATAACCTGAGAATTCTCTATTTTGTACAATTCATACATGTATGGATATGTCTTTTCATCTTTCATTTCAAATTGTCTATACTTGTTGTTTCTCTCTCTTGCAGGCTAAAGGAGTACCGTCGACTCCGAGGAGTAACCTTCGCCGGGGAAGCCACAAAGTGATGAGCAGTGATGGAGACACCCAGCACGCTATGTTAAGATATGTGCAGACGTTAAGACAGATATGAAAGAGTAGATTTAAATGGTGGAGGGATGCCATGAATATGTGTAGTGAATTAAGTATAAGGGGGTGTCTAAGATGTTATTTTAGTGAGCACAGTTGTTGTTATAAGGTGGAAGATTTTAAGATAATGTTTTAGCCGTCAATTTTCTTTTGATTGCTTGTTTTTAATGTTTTATTTTCCATCTAAAATTAGTTTATCTGCAATTTTATTTTCACTGTTTTCCCCATTTTCTTTTTTTCACATCCATGTTAGTTTTGAACAGAAAATGTAATTTATGTGTACCGGGTAGTTTCATTTTGCAATGTTTTTTGAAGTGATGTACTATCACCTAAAACATTTATCTGTTTCCAGTAACTGGGATATACTGTTGTGCTGCTCATCTTTGTTCTTTCACTGTGGCAATAGTTCCATGTCATATCTACATTTGTATTCTACCTTTTACCTTTCCCAGGGATAATGAAATATATAGAGAAACTGACGTACAAAGCACCTTTATCACTAACAAACTATGTGAATGATTTAGCCTTCGTTCATATATATTTATAAATACTGAAATATCCTGTTTGAAAAAGGTCTTTAAACAAATATGGTTTGTTCCCATTCAGACTGTGAGCATATATGTGGTTATATACTACTTAAACTGAATTATGTTTCTTGCCATAGTGGTTAACATATTTAAACACAATAATGTTCAGTATTTCAAAAGATATCACAGGATTCATATAATGTTGTCAGTGATCTGTTTTGAATAGTTATTTATTAGAGAGCAGGGAAGAAAAAAAGCTACTTTTTGATTGCAGGATTTGTCACAAAGAGAAATGTGGTTTAAAAAAAAATCATAGTTGTTATACTGAAGAACTTTCTGAAAGCTTAATCTCTCACTACTCCTGTGTATTTATGTGTTCATAAGGAGAGTATTTGATTGGCTAAATGGCTATCATGTGATGATAATAATGATACAAATAATGTATTTCTATATACCGGTAACAAAATATTGTAGCTTTCATGAATCATTCCAAATAGGCATAATATTAATAATGTTAGATTAAAGAGGTGTCGTGGTCTTATGGATATATCACCGGAATGTGGATCACATGGTTTGTTGTTTGTGTCCTTCCGCGACACTTATGTACTTTGGCAAGACATTTATCTATATCTGCCACTCTCCACCCAGGTGTGAAATGGGTACCCAGTAGTGTTAGACATTAATGGGTTGGCATGTGTGTGTGTGCTTGTAAAATGGCACCTGGCCAAATTACTCTGTAGTGAACGGAGCGTGTGCGCTATCATGTGAGGATCAGCAATTTAATCCAATGACCAGGTAATAATAATTACAAACAAAATTAGAAACATAGTGTTAATTAGCACTTTACAAAGCTGACTATTACTAAGGTACAACTGAATCAGCTTTGCCTCTTCAAATTAGCCTCATTTATATTCCCTCTTTTCTCATACAACCTTGAGACATATAACAATGAATATTGTATAAACCATTATGATGAAATACTTTGATAGCATATTGCCACAATATGTCTGACAGAAAAAACATTTTTACATTCCACTTTGCATCCAGTATTCAAATTCAATATAATCATTTACTTCAATATCTGTATTACTCAGCCTTGTTATTTATTATTCTTATCAAGAAAATGCAATCATGTCATTAGACACTAAACTTTGATCTGTTAATTATGCATTGGGAGATTGTTTGCATATGCCTGTATGACAGCATTATAGAGTGGAATTAAGTCCATTATACCAATGTTCCTTTGGACCAAAGGAAAAAAAACCTGTTATATCACAACTAAAAACATTAGAATACGGTACTAACATTTAGGTATGTAAATTTTTCGTTTGTTTTACTGAGTTTGTTCTGCTGTAGATTAGTAACGCCTATATAGCTAGTGTACATCTTTATTTGTTCTGTTATTAGATATCCAACATTAAAATCAAAATCACTACAGCATTTGAAAAATGACATATATCCAATAGTGCATGAAATTGTATTTGTAGTATTGATGCAATCTTAGGAACATGTTAATTCCTTGAAATAGCCAAATGTGTGATCTAGGGAGCCACAAAGGTGCTGATTTTGTTGTTTATTGAAGATTAAAATATCTTCATTATCATACAACTTGATACCTAAAATGATTTGAAATTAAATATGTTTGGAGTGGAAGTCATATTTTTCATGTCTTTTGTATAGTCTTCATCTATCAACTTATGACATGCTGGAATGTAAATGAACAAGCTGGAGAGAAAGAAAAGAGAAGAGAGAGAGAAGAAAAACAATTGGGAGGGGCAGGAGAGGACCGAGAGAGACGGAGGACTGGCCGATTGGTGGGGGCAGTGAGACTGATGGGAGAGCTGAGTAAAAGACAATCATGAAATCTTCATTTTGTAAGCAAAATAAATTAACAATATTGAATAAGCCTCATAAGACAAAAGACAAAAATATCTTGGAGTAGGAAGACTAGCTAACATATCGACACTCAAAACGTGAATGAATAGGCCCTTATTCATGAGTAACATCTTCTTCACTCTTTTGACATACTAAAGCCAATGCTCCGCCTTACCCAATGTTTTTCTCAGACTAAGGTCAACTAAAGTTTAAGAAAGTTCACCAATTACGCGATCTTGACATACTTAAACAAATTAGGAAAGTCTACGGAAGTCACATAGTCTACTGGAAACGCGCGCGCGGTTTACGTGATCTGTGAATGGTGTACTCAAGGGTGTACTAGCTAGCTATGTGTGCACGTTGTTAATGCACCCGCGCGTGCAGTTCATAACGAGATTTCCACCATAGTTATGGAATATATTACGCGCGCGCATGCTATACACACGAATGGGCTTTGGAATATAATATATCGTGGACACCGGTGGTTTTTGTACAAATGTTGAATCTTTGTGAGATGAAAATAAAGTACTAAATTATCGAAATGAAAGTCGTCGACGTAAATGCCAAAGGGGTTCCACCCGTCCACCCCGATCACGAGTTGTCACCAGAGGAAGAAGTAAGATATTCGGAGTTGTTTGGAAAACTAGACGTCGACGGTGATGGACGAATAAACGTTGATGATCTGCAGGAGGGTCTCGTACGAATGGGAGTTCATATGGTTCCCAATCATGCCGAAGTAAGATCCAAATTTGAACACATTTAGTCATCGTGATATGCATGCAATCACATTTTTATGTTGTAGATAAAGTATAGTTCGTTAAATTATGTCTTATTGTTCAATATGGTACTCGTTTTGCCCTCGTAATTACAACTACTGGCCTAGTTCACCGTGTAAATGTGGCGCGGCTGTCTTTGAGTTTGACAAACCCCCATTCCACGCCACGTCGAGCCCGTATGTTGGCGCCGAGGAATAAGGGCGAGGTCGGGGCCGGGATGGGTGGCCGCCCTGCTTTATTTTCAGAGACAGGGGTCAACTAGACTATGCAGTCAGAATGCACAAAACTAGCCTTATGATAAGCTTGGTGATTTATGAAATGTGATATCAATATTATGCATTTGCCTAAGTAAAGGATTAAAGTAAATTAGATCTAGATCTAGCTACAAGTACAACCAGGCAGTAGGGGGACGTTGGTCCGAGAATGAGGATCGTCCTCATAAACGAGGATATCCTCATAAACGCATACAAAATGCGTCCTCATAAACAAGGATCGTCTGCATTTTCGCGGACGTTTTTTGTCATCAGTGCTCTGCGGGTTTCAGGTTACCGAACCGCCCGCTGGCAATGCCAAATTTGGATTCCCCAGGGGAAAATAACCCTAGTTGACCGTCTACTTTTATGGGTTGTCCGTCTTCCCAAGGATTTATTGCTCATAATGTGAAGGTCTTTGTACAAAGTCAATGTAAAATGCATCAAGAAAATCATCCCATTGGACCGTGTTTACAAAGACGATCTTCATTTATGAAGACGATCCTTATTCTCGGACCAGCGTCCCTACTGACAACAAGGCAAGATCAAGAGCCTTGTTTTCAAGTTCAACTTTTGTATAACAATAACAAAACAAAAAGTCAACACAATGTGAACATATTAATATTTAATAACCATGTCATTTGACAAGGCTTCATGACCTTGCACATGAAACCTGTTTATTAATCTGACCGGACTTGTTGGCTTATTATTCGTCAGAACTGTACTGGTTGTGCCTCCCTCCCTAAATTCTATAGAAAGTCCCTCCCTTGACCTTATTCTAATATAAGTTATATACACTACTAACTACTAGTGACGAAGTCGAAGTGTGTATCTTGCTCATCAAAGATGCCCATTTTATTTTGTTCTTTAGTTTGTATTGCCTAGTTTACTATTGGAGCATACGGTGTGGATATGGATGATGCCATTGTAAAACTGAAAGGAGTCGGTCCATACATTTAATATTGACACTGTATGGTTGTTGTACTTGACCAAAATTCATATTTGTTTGTAGATTTAGACCAAATTCATATTTGTTTGTAGATTTAGACCATTTTAAATCAATAACTATTCTGTATTAGTTACATCTGTATCTGTATGATTTGGTCAGCAAAATGTCCTTTCCAGACACATCCATGCTAATGTATTTGTAGACAGAAGAGCACGCTGTGTGTGGGTTGACTCAAATCAAATTATTGGGAATGTTTAAGTAGATTGTTCTTAAAAGTGGTTAATGATGGGCTGCTTACTATGGAGGTTGGGAGGTTATTCCAGTCCTTGATGGTTGACACAAAAAAGGAATCCTGGTAGGCTCTAGCTTTGTGGCGAAGTTGTAGGAACTTCTGGTTGTTCCCCCTGGTTTCTCTGGGATTCGGTTGTACATAGTCATACAAAGGAATGTCGACCAGTCCATTCTTCATTTTGTATAACATGCCGAGTCTCTGGTTTCTCCTTCTAGTTTGAAGCAATTCCCATCCTAGGTCTTTTAGCGCCTTGGTGACTGTGCCTTCTTCTCTACTGTAGTTGCTAGTACAGAATCTGGCTGCTTGTCGTTGGACACGTTCTAGGGACTTGATATTCTGCTTGGTAGAGGGATCCCAAGCTGACGATGCATACTCAAGAAGCGGTCTTACTAACGCCAGGTACGCAGTTGATTTCACCTTTTTGTTGCAACTCCACAAGTTCCTGCGGACTACATTCTGTATTCTCTGGGCTTTCTTGGTAGCTGCCTGAGTATGAGTATTCCAGCTCAATGTATTTGATATGTGAACACCCAGGTATGGATGAGAAGACACACTCTCGAGACCATGGTTACAAAAGTTATACTTGTGATGAGGGGGGTTTCTCTTACCAATGGTCATGGTACAGCACTTGGTTGGGTTGAAGTTCATCAGCCATGTGTCTTGCCAGCTTTCCAGTTGTCTAAGATCTTTCTGCAGTACGCTGGTATCTTGATCAGCTGATACGGCTGTATACAGCAGACAGTCGTCTGCGAACAATCTGGTTGTGCAGGCCATGTTGTTTGGTAGATCGTTAATGTACAACAAGAACCATAGTGGGCCGGTCACTGTACCCTGCGGTACGCCAGATGCAGGTAGAGATGAATGACCATTGATGACAACTCGTTGTGTGCGGCCCATCAGAAAACTTCTCACCCAAGAAGTGATTTGTCCCTCAAGTCCATAATATTGTAGTTTAGAGATTAGGCGACGATGAGGGACCTTGTCGAAAGCTTTTGTAAAATCAAGCACTGCCATGTCGACTAACTTATTTCTATCCAGTTCTTGGCTAATATCATTGATTGTGAGAATTAGCTGCGTTTCAGTAGATCTTTTAGCACGAAACCCATGTTGGAAGTCTGATAGGATATGTTGATTTTCTAGGTGTTTCATTACATGGCTATGTATGATGTGTTCCATGACTTTACTCAATACTGATGTCAACGAGACAGGTCTGTAGTTTGCAGCACTCTTCCTGCTCCCCTTCTTGAAGATGGCGGCTACGTTGGCGTCTCTCCATTCTTGCGGTACTATTCCAGTGTTGATGGAAGATTGGAACAGGTCTTGCAAAGGTGCAGATAGCTGCTCAGCTCCGATCTTCAGGAACCACGGTGGAATGCCGTCCGGCCCTTGTGCTTTGTTGGTCTTCAGCGTCAGGGAATAATTTCCAGCCAAAAATTTGCATAGCAAATCTGCTACACAAAATAATTTTTGCATAGCAGTTGGATGAACTTGTATAGCATTATTTTTTCATGTTATAAATTACAGTGCAAAAACAATGACGTCACAACATCTGGTCATGAATGCATACTTACTACACACATCTTGCACCTAATGCAGTTTAATCTCCCAGCACTTTCTTCATACTCGATCCATTCCCTTTTCTGGTCTAAATCCTTAATCCAACCTTCCACAGTAACTACACGAATTGACACCATGTTTTGAAAATGACAAAAATATCGGTCCAACAATAAATCCAGAGACGAGTCGAGTCTTAAATCCAAATAAATCCAGTAACTTTGAATCGTATCGAGGGTAAACAACAACACGTAGTATTAGCTCGCACATGAGCGCGATTGAGCCTGCCCTGGATATATAATTAGTTCACCACGTGCGTGCATTGTTGTCTGCATCGCAACAACGCTCACGGCTAAAAGGTGACCGTAGACACTCATCGCCGATAGTGCGCTATGTAGGTGTGTGTAGCTTCACGGTTAGAAAGTGACTGTAGTACGCTTAGCGCTCAGTGCTGGCCAGCCTGGCCTAGCCAAGCCTGCCTGGGATATATGGATCGGATATCGGAGCGTCGAGGGTGTATGTAGTTTGTGGATTGGCGGTCTGTGTATATGAATGTACGTTTCGCTTGCATCGCAGCAATTGCGATTCATGAAAAAAGATGCGTCGCAAATGGCTGAAAATACATCGCGAATTGCGATGCGATACCGGGAAAATTATTCCCTGAGCGTGCTGAGTAGCTTTTCGACCCCTTTCCTAGTAATGTTGAGATGTCCAATCTTCTGGTAAGGGCTGTTGCCAAGGGACTGTGCTAATCCAGGAGGCTCGTTGGTAAAAACGCTCCGGAATTGTTCATTCAAAACGTTTGCCTTGTCTATGTCGTTGCTTACAGGCTTCTCCCCTTGCTGGAGATCTGCTACTCCCGAGTTTTCTTGTTTCAGTTGCTTAATGTAAGACCAAAACCTTTTTGGCTCTTCTAGAATTGCCGATTCAAGAGTGTCCCTAACATATAAAGAACAGGCTTCTTTAATGAGCTTGTGGGTGCTTTTCCTAAAGGCCTTGAACGATTCCCAGTCATCCGGCTTTCCTGTCCTAACTGCCTTGTTGTATAATCTCTGTTTCTTCTTAATCGTACGACGTAATGATCTATTGAACCATGGTAAGTTAAATCGGCTAGTGGAAAACTTGTGTGGGACATGTTTTTCCATTGTGTGTAGTATTGCACTTCTAATTTCTTCCCATTTGTCCTCTACACTTTTGTCTTGGTTCGTTTGGAAATAAGTATCTGTAAAGTCCTGAAGTGTCTCCTTGATACCCTGAGTATCTGCTTTACCCCTGAGGTAGATTTTCCTTCTTATCGGACGCTTCCTAGTAGGAGCTACTCTTAAGTCCACTATCACTGAGCTGTGGTCAGCAATGCCATCTGTAACAGATATCTTGTCCACTATTTCAGGGTTATTGGAGAAGATCAAGTCCAAGATGTTTTCTGTGTTTCCCTGAATTCTTGTAGGTTTGGGTGACATGCTGAGTAAGTCCCAATTCTTCCACTAGAGTGACAAACTTATCAGCTGCTCTGGTGCTGTATCCACTCCTGCTGGAGACAACATGATCATCCCACGAGATGTTGGGTAGATTAAAATCCCCTGTGAGGATGACATTCTGAGAATTGATCTTATTTCCTAACCTTGTAAAGGATTGCGCCAGGTGGTCGATTGCTTCACCATTGCTGTCATTCGGTGGACGGTAGAAGACTCCCACAAGCAAGGGTCTACACCCCTTTATTTTTGTTTCAGTCCATAATATTTCACAATCAGAGTTAGGTTCACTGCAGTGCGTTGTAATCAAATCCCCCTTCACTGCTTGGAAGACTCCACCTCCAGTCTTTAGCTGTTCACGATCTTTCCTGAAGATAGAGGGGTCATTCCATCGGGTTGGGTCTTTTCAGCATTTTCATGTGTTTGAATGTTTAGAAGCTATTTACTCAAATTTAAATGTATTTTTAGAAAAATAAAAGTATGTTTTATTTAAAAGTAATGTAGTACAGAATAAATAAACATGAACACAGAAACTTGTTCATCATATTTTTTTTTTGGTGAGAGTTTTATTACCAATGTCTCAGCGCTTTTGAGGGTGAAAGTTGTGACATGAAAACATGTCATTTTCATGAAGTTATTGCTGGAAAAAAAATCATCATAATGCAATGTTTCCTACTTAAAACATGTCTCCTTTAATACCCCTACTATGTCTGAGAAGCTCAAGTGAAATGTGCAAAAAATCGGCAAGTTATTCCATATTGAAAAAACACAATACCGACGTTACAACAATGTCCTAAGCACTTTTTTCGTAACGGCGGTAATTCTAACATTTTACACACATTTAGCAGGATATTTTCTCAGAAAGTTTTATCTTATTAGGAAGGTACAACCCCTCATGAACATATGTAAAAATAATGACGATTAAATCGGTCGGTAAATATCAGAAAATAATTAATTTACAAAAAAAATCCGCCGCGATGTCCTTCGTAATTTGGTAACGTCGGTGCGAAATTACGGTGTTTGAGATCAAACCAGCCCGCTAGCTTCAGTTTTTGGTGTTAAAATGACCTGCTAGTTATTCACGAATGCGCAGAACATGTTTTTTGCCGGACTGCGACGACCTACCCCTACACTGCAACCACAAACGTGAGAATGTCCATATAACGTCGGGCAGCCATTTTCGCCCGTCAGCGCCCAAATTGGTAGGTAATTTGTTTTTAAAGTTATTTTTATGGCCTGAATTATTATCATAGACAATGAAATTCCATTTTGTTTAAATGTAATTCCGTTTAAAATAGTGTTATTTATAGCTTAAAACGGTTTCAAAACCATCACGTGTGAGTGAATATTTTACTGTTGTCCCACATACTAATATATGTGTTATAACGAAACATGCAAAATCAATGCCGGACTTTTCCCCTTAAAAAGCTAATTTCTTAGACAGAAATTGAATTTTGTTATAAGAATCCCGTAAATAAAGATATAACTGATGTTCCTATACCTCAGAATTTTTCTCACACCTGTTAAATTAATTAATATTAATTATATGATGCCATTAATTGTCATTGAAAAATGATGGCTAAGCCTAAGGAAAAACACAAGTTATTGAATATTGTTAGGAAGTTCAATCTAAGGCCCGACATATCCAACTTTTGGGCAAAAAAAAAGGGGTTGGGGTTGGGGTTGAGATAGAGAAAAATGAAGAGAGCCAAAGGGGAGAGGGCATGCGACCCCCTTCCCCCGATTCAATTAGAATTGGATACATAGACTAATTTTTTTTTTTTTTTTTTTTTATTTAAAGATTTACACGGGGGCTCAGGGCGAATTTGCCCCCGAAATGCCCAAAAGAGCCCCCAAAAATCAGAAAAGAGCCCCAGTAAATTTGCATAGAGTTCAATGCAAAACAAATTTTAGAGTGTTATTTTCATGCAGGCAAGCTTGAAAAGTAGCCCCCGAAAAATAAATATTAATTTTTTCCCTGAAAATAATTATTGATGTTTGCCATGTGGCTCCCACTCCCCCTCCTACAAAGGCTAAAGGGAGGGATAAGGGTTTTCACCACCTACCCTCCCCCTCCAAAAAATAAGATATAAAACAATAATGATAAATTAAAAAAAATCCTTTTTCTTTTAAAAGAAATTAGTAATTTAACACAAATATTGAACTTAAAAGAAAAAATAAACAAAATGAAAACCAAATACCTACTTCTATTTGGGCATGCAAAACGAGCCAAACGTGAGGATGATGCCTCCCTATCCATCTTGCAATCCTCTTTGTAGTTGTTCCATCCTTAATTCTTACAATATTACAATACGTACAAGTACTCATAATTATCAACCAGAACACACATTTTGAAATAAAAAGTCACAGAAGCAATTTACAGTTTTGTTTTATTTTTATCTCATTTAATATTGTTTACTCATTTGTTTTTATTTATTTCTTTTCATGCATATTTATTAGATTGCTGCCTGGGGATTCAGCTCCGGCAGAGAGATCGATCAATAGAGCAGGCAAAATGACAAGTCATCGAAACATTCCTGGAAAACAAAGATCTTTCCAATCTAATCATTATTTTTGAAGAAGTATAAAGTTAATCATTAATATCAATCAATATACCTATTGTATGAATATTTTGTTTTTTATTTACTGGTCAATGGATGAAATATATTTCAGATGACATTTGATGTAGTCTGTCATGTTTCAATGAATATAAGAGGTTAGTAACTCTAATATCATACGGATGTTACTCGGACATGATGTCCATGTAACATTGGTAACTCGAGGTGTTGAGGTGAATATAGACCATAAATCTTGCAGGTTTCCTTTATTTGTGTCATCATCTCATTTAATATGTTTCATGCATCAATTAATTGGCACATTTCTTAGAATGCAGCCAAGATTTTCTATGCAAGAGAAAAGATAACCCTTTAGAAAAAAAACATGATCTGAAAATTGCTAGTTCCTCATTTGTTTCATGTTTATAAGTTGATATAGTGTTGCTGTGTTCAAGTTTTAAGTATTCTAAACTATTGCTCTTATCATCTTAATGTTTTCCACACCAAAAAAAAGTGGAGTTCAGACTGTGACAAAGTTTCGGATCAGAAAATAAATGAGCAAGTAAAAAAAGATGTCCTTGTAACGTTGGTTTTTTGTTGTGTCTGTTTTTTCATTTTAAATGAAAGTGTGCAAAGGAATACATACAATTCCAATGGAATCTATTGAAGAATTGGTGTTAGAAACAGGATATAACAATAAAAAAATTATTCACCTACTCTGAATTTTGAACCTTCATGTCACAATTTATGACCCAACCCGATGGAATGACCCAGAGTGGTTGTCTGGGAAGATTTCACTGCTATTAACATCTGGGTCAAGCCACGATTCTGTTCCACAGATGAAGTCTGGTTTAACGGAGTCGATGAGCACTTCGATATCACCAGCTTTTGATCTTACACTCTGGCAATTAGTCAATATCAATTTAACTTTGTCTCTCTTCTTGGCATTACACTTTCTATTCTCTTTATTATGTCTCTTATTTCTGTTACTGTTGGGCTTGGGCTGCGATGCACCCACATCCTTCTGGCTTGCCGGCTGGGAGCAGACATCAGCATCAGCATCAGTATCAAGAGCATCAAAAGGGTTTTCAGTTGAGATTTCACCTTCGCTGAAGAATGAGTCTGAAAAGTTTAGTTCACTGCGGAGTGGGCAAACCCACGTACAATTGTTGGCCATAAGTGATGTGTACAACTGGTAATCTACATGTATATCACAGCAGGCTGTGTGTAACCATTTATCGCAGCTATCGCACTGGACTGCGTGGTGATCCCTTAATACATTTCCATCGCACATACTACACGGGGCGCAACAATCGGAGCAATACCACTGTGCAGAGTTGGCTCTCAAGTTCGATAATTGCTTTTGTTTGACTCCAACACAACTAGGATGGAATAATAGTTGGCAATCAGAGCATGTAAGTTTGTTCTTGCCGATCACAAGTTTACTGCAAGAGCTGCAAGCCTTCGCTGAGCTCTTCTTTCTGTTGGAAGGTCGAGCTGGTCCAGGGTTGGGTTGTACATCCCCAGCACACATGATTAACCCCCAAAAAATAGTTCTAGGTTGGGAACAGCTTAGATCTCTTTGACTAGTCTGGTTATACATGGTAACAACATGATCCAGGAATTTGTTTCTGTTTGATAATCTCGAGTTCCAAATAGGATCAAATACATATCTTGCTGCTAATGCAGTGGTATCCCTTCTCGGCATGCAGAAGGCATAATTGCATACAGCATGGTGGCTAATGATTGTCAATTTAGGTCTACTTACAGTCTGTAATCCCTTCTCCCCAGCATGAATATCTGTCAGACCTACCAATAACTTGTAGTCTATGCTGTTTTTACATTTTACCCATGCACTGCCTGCTGATTGACAGCTCATTCTCGGGTAGCCAAGAGAATAAAGTAGTGCACCATGTTTTGAAATATATAAAAAGTCTATCCAAAGTTCCAAACAAACAATTAAAGTTCTAACAATCTAAGAAACCCCAAAGCTATTGGAAATAAAATAAACTAAGAAACATCTAGCATCTGAGACTAATTGATGGAATTTAGTTAGGTTGCTTTTTATTTAGTTTACATTACTCAAGTGACATGTGTACGTGTGAATTTCAGGTATTTTATCCGCATTTGCCATTACTGCCCAGTAATTCTTGCCCAGGCGGGAAATACCTACCCAGGAAAGTGCCAACCCAGGTTGTTAAGCTACATGTACAGTGTACATAATTTTCATGTCTGTATTTTCAATTCTTCACAGAAATTTATGTCAAAGAGCGATCAAAACAAAGATGGACATTTGGACTTTTCAGAATTTGTTCGCTATGTGACAGAGCATGAAAAGCAGCTTCATATCGTGTTCAAGAGTGTAGACCATAATCAGGATGGAGCCATTGATGTGGATGAGATCCTCCTCTCGCTCAAGAAGCTTGGGGTGTCTGTTAGCAAAGAGGAGGCAGATAGACTTCTTAAAAGGTAAATATTTACTGTGATATATTTTTTTTTTGGAGGGGGGATAAGGGATGGTACATGTTTGATATTCCATAAGGTTTTCCAAAAAAAGTAATGAAATCCATGTGACTCTAGTATGAAATCTTATGAAAAATGTAATTAATTTTCTGAGGAATCCCTGTTTTTTTTAATGACTAGGGCTTTGTTTTATACTGCTATTTACATGTATCTAATTCTATTCTGTGTAAAATGACAGAATAGTTTCTTTATTCACCTCAGTAACTTTTTAATCGCAATCTGCTCATATCTGATCAGTCAGTACATGTACATGGAACACATCTCTGTTATTATCAAGCTCTATTTTTATAATAATTGTAGATTACAAATTGAAGTTCTGTGAAGCAGGACACTAGGCTTGATGAATAATGAAAGCAAATTAAAGGGGTCTATCCGCCAAAACATGTTGCTCTGGAATGTAGTCAAAATATCAGCCTCAATTAGTTATATTTGGCTATTACAATTTAATGTCATGAATTTCTTACTTTAATACAATTCAAACTTGAATGCAATGTGGAAATAATCCTTTCAAGCATAATGATGTTTCAAATGATTATTGTTCTATTATTAGTTACAAATCCTTTTCTTGGTTTTAGTTTTACAGTTTTACAGTTATCTTGATCAAGGCTAAGTTAAGTTGCCTTGACTTAACTAATCATTTTTATATTTTCAAACTCTTGCCAATTTCATTGTTTTCCTTGAAAATAAATTATCAGTAGTTAACTGTCCTTAATGGCTGGTCATCTGATAATGGAGCCCATTTTCTTTTGTTCTTCTTTTTCTTTTTTTTTTAAACAAAGAAAGACAGAAGTTGTTTTTATTGTTGATTAAATAATTCTGTTTCCAATGTTGATTGTTTGCTTCTACACGTATGTACATATAGTTCTAATTGTTGACTCTTCAGTATTTAAAAACACATACAAACGATTCTAATACAATACATGTAGTGAACTGTACATGTACATATGTACATGTAGGTGCCCTGTGATGTAATTCAAATCAGATATTTTATTCTTTAGCCTGTAGGATGAATGTATGTATGTGTACATACTAGGGCTGTGCACAACAGTGTAATGAGGTACCCGAGTACACTCCCAGGCTCACAGGCGAATACTCGAATATTCGGACGCCATGTTTTTTTATAATTTTTTTGAATTTTTTTGAATTTTTTTGAATTTTTTGGATTTTTTTTTGAATTTTTTGATTTTTTGATTTTTTTTCTTTTTTTGATTTTTTTGCCACTACCATACCACTCGGCAGTTTCTCAGATCCCTCGCTGAAAACGCATGCAATTTTACTTTGAGTTGCAGTTGAAGGCACAGATTTAATAAGAATAATAACAGTAAACAATGCTGTTTTAAAAACCAAAGATGGCAGAATAATCCATTTTCCTCCAAGTCCAAACAGAAATCTGGACATTTGGTCCCAGTTTCTGAAAGGTGAGTTTGACAGTTCTTGAGTTGGGAAACATTTTTACCGACGGTACCATGCCAGCGGACGCCGCTCTCCCTGGCACGGGTAAGCGTGGGCCTGGACATTTTTTTTTAAATTTTTTTTTAAATTTTTTTTTTTTTGCGGCCGAATATTCGGGTACGAGAAATTGTACCCGAGTAGTTGTCAACCGTGCGGGTACTCGAGCATTCGACTACCCGTCGCAGCCTTAGTACATATTCTACATGTACATGTATGCACATTTTCTTGTTCTACATGTACTGATGTTCATGTAGGCCTACATGTATATAAAAATACAAAGCAATCATGCAAGTTTTCTCGTTTACATGTACAGTACATAGCATCACCAAACTATTGTTGTTAAATAGTCTGTAGTTTAAAGTGGAATTTAGTGGCTACTATAGAGGTAAACTACAAAATGTACATGTACTAGCAGATACACGTACAGCCAACCCTACTCTTCCTTTATTGACTTCTTTCATGATAGTCTTTACAAACTAAATGCTTGTATGACCTTGAGCAGGGTGACATTGTGCCCACCATAATACAATCCCTATTCCCATTGTACAGCAAGCATCCATTGACCAAATGACCTTCACACTGTCCTTCAGGTAACTTGACCCAATAGTAAAGGCATGAAGTGCAATCAATGCTGATGCAATCAATATTGAAGAGTTTTAAGGCTGTATATTGTACATTGAAATGAAAATGTAATAATAGGCGTGTCTGCACTATCTCGAGATTGCCAAATATCCAGCTATTTTGAACTATCCCGATCGAAACTATCCAGCTATTTGCGTCTTCATTAGACCGAAGTGGCAAATTAGCTGGATAGTTGGTCGGGATAATATCCCAAGATATCTCGGTCTAGTTTGCAAAATATCCTTCTATTTCCGAACTAGCGGGATAGTTTGCGACCGTCTTCATTAGACCGAAGTACGAAGTCAATTATCCCGATCCCATCATGCACAACGATTTCCGGTTCGCACATGCGATCTATACCGCTCAGCGCTGACCTCGCAACCACTGACCTCGAGTAAACACGGAAAACCGCAAACTAGACCGAGATATCTTGGGATATTATCCCGACCAACTATCCAGCTAATTTGCTACTTCGGTCTAATGAAGACGCAAATAAGCTGGATAGTTTGCGATCGGGATAATTCAAATAGCTGGATATTTGGCAATCTCGAGATAGTGCAGACACGCCTAATGATACGCTATACAACATAGGAGCAGTGAGCAATTTTATTAGCCTTTGAAAGCCCTTTTGAAAAACCTCTGGTGAGAAAAAGAAAACACAACTAATCTTCAATTCTGCAAAAGTAATACAAAAGTATGCAAGTATTACAGTACACATGTTCATGTACATGTAGTAGTTGTAGTAGTTGTACACTGTAATTAATACTGTTTAATAGATTCATAGTTCATACTCTGTTTTGTATGCTACATGTATATACATTCAAAATTTGCAATATTTACAAATTGTTTTGTTGTATTTAATATTTATTAGTATTTCATTGTTTGTTTGTTTGTTTGTTTGTTGTTCTTGCTATTTTTATTAACATCTTGCAATTCCTTCATTCAAATCTGTTATTTGTAATGAGTTACAAATGTACAGTAGACATTACTGTACATTTTGTACACATTGAGTTGAGTTGAGTTTTTACACTTTAGGAAAATTGTATGCTACATGTATTTGTTACAGCAATATTTTCCTTCTTAATCCACTGCTGGTATTGTTCATGTACATGTAGATGTTGCTATAATATCACAGTGTACACCATAGGCCTGTACATTACATGAATACCTACCGGTAAACTGCATTCTCTTCACTCGTTCACATTTTCAGTTTATGAATATAAACTCCCTTGTATTCTACATGCTCGATAAAATCTTCCAAGGATAAAGATTTTGTCTTCACAAGTAGAAATTCATTGTTTAGGTGTACCAAGAACTTCTTGGGTGTACTGTACTGTACATACAGTGTAGTACACTTGCTCATGCCTGAAACACAGTGGTCAGTGGAACCTCCAGAGTCCAAACTCTGTTATTATGCTAGTATTCACCATTGTAGTACATTGTATGTTTGTTTGTTTTGGTAATAGCTTCTTTTTTTTCTTCTTCTTCTTAGCCCCAATGTTACACCTTGTAATTTTCTACCTTAGTCCTAAGGAATTTGTTATATGGTTTCACTGTTTTTAAAGAGTGGCCGATTCATGTCCTGTCTTTCCCCAGTATTCAGCATTAATATTGTGGAAGCTACACTTGAACAACATCAAATGCCTAAAAATGTACAAGTACATGTAGTCATTATAAACAATACTGATGCTTCATACATTCAAGTTTAATGTCCAAATTATTGTTGACTGAAACTCAAATGACAATGATGTAAACCATTGTGTAAAGAGTAGTGTAAACATGTACACATTTAAATTCAAATACAAAATGCATTCTAGGCCTGCTAATAACATATTATTGGTTCTGTTGGTGTACATTAATGTTTAATAAAGTCATAAATTCCCATCAATTCACAAGGGGTGACATTCCCTCGTTCATGCTTTATGTCAATAACCATAAATGTATCAGACTTGTTTTTATTTTATTAATAACATTTAAACATGTTCATTTTTACTTTATTAATAACATTTAAACCTGTTCATTTATAACAGATAACATTGGCTAACTAATCAATATAATCTGTCCTCAGTTTTAAAAACAAAAATCTGTTTTATTTTGGCCTTACATCCCTCTACAGATCATTTCAGGCTTTTTTGTGATTGTACTAAACTGTTTTCCCAAATAGATTTTCTTGTCTACTATCTATCTACTATCTATCTTCTACAGATCTACATGTACATGTAATGTACAGTAGATGCTTATTTCCCTTGTTTATTTTGCTATTGCACTGTTCCCTTAGTTAACCCCCTTTCAATATTGCTTCATTAATGTTCATATATTTGCTACATTAATATTCATATGCTTTCATTGTCATCCAAGACTGGTAACCATTTCTCATGTCCTACTTCACCCTCTCCTCCCATATCTATCTACACAGGTTAAAGGGTTGCAAAGGGTGTCGTGACCACCTCCCAAATCATGGTCCCAAGCATGGGGACTTAGAGTGTGTGTGCTAGTAAGTTGTAAACTTGTACATTGGCAAAATATTTCATTCCTGTGTAAAATTTGCTGTATTGTTAGTTTTGGTTTGGTTCATTCAATATTTTTTTTGTCATAGGTAATTGTTTTTTGCTTGTGTATTCTGTGTCTTTAAAGATAAAGTCCATATATTGCATTCATTACATTTTTATGCACCTGATTTTCATCTGTATTTTCATTGTCATGCTTGTGTCATTTTGTGGCACGGGTTTTATTTGCAAATCCACTGAAAGTAGGCAAATATGACTTTACATTGAGAGGCTAAAAGTAAAAACTAGGAATTTTGTGTGATATTACAGGAAAATGGATAGTTTAATCTTATTGTACAGTGCTTGTTACAGATCAAAATTATCTGGTGAATAAATTGTAAAAGTCATGATTTATTGAAATCTAATTAATCTATCCACTTGTTTATTATCACTGTTGCATTTATTTGATTATTATTATAGTTAAGTGTTTTTATTATCTTCGGTTCAGATTTAAGCAAAATATTTGTACATTTCAACATTTTCCTGTAAACCTTAAACAAAATCTCAAATTAATTTTCTTTGATATGATAGTGATATCCAAATTATTAGCTGCTTGCAATTTATAACACTTCAAACTTTTAGAAGCAAGGTAACGTATCAATGAAAGGAAAAAGTAACCAATTTATTTGAGTACAGTAATACAGTGTTAAATGTAGCGTTCACTGTACACACTTGAAATTCTTCATACCTGTATTCTCCACTAGTGCTGTAGTCAAACGTTTAACCGTCCGGTATCCGACCGCCCATGGCGGATTCCGTTTTCAATTGGACGGTTTCGTTTTCCCGATTTTTTTTTTTTTTTTTTTTTTTTAATATTTTTTTTTTTTTTTTTTTTTTTATAATTTTTTTTTTTTTTTTTTTTTTTTTAAAGTTTCGATTTATGCCCCTCCACCTGGCAATATGCCTGGCAATGTCTCCCAGCTCAGTAATCTGTGTGTTGACTCACCACTCCAAAACTAGAACAACACTCCAATTTGTCTGTCATCTTGGTTTGAAAGTAATCTTTGTAATAGATCTCATCATCTCAATATGTAGTTTATAATAATAATTCGTCCAACTTTTACACAAGGTTCTGTCCTAGGTCCTCTACTGTTTTTAATTTACAATAATGATCTTACACATTCTTCTAAAAACAACATTGTTACTATTATTTGTGACAAGTTCACAAGCACAAATCGGCCCCTTTAAATGCACCTCGCAGTTAAATGAAAGTTGCCGACAGAGTCGGTAAAAAAAAAAAAAAAAAAAAACGATTTTTTTTTTTTTTTTTTTTTTTTTTTTTTTTTTTTTTAAATCGTTTAACCGAAAACCGTCCGGTTTTGACTGGCGGTTAAACGGAATTGGAGATATCCGTGATGTTACAGCACTATTCTCCACCAGTAATTCTAAAGCCTCCTAATAAAGGGTTAACCAGTGGGTACAATGTAAATTGTATTGGTTGATGTGTTGTGGCATCTACAGTATGCCTGCCTGGCTTGATTGTAAAGCATAGCGATACCCTCATTTGTAATGCATGAGATTGAGATTAGATTGCTGTTTGGTGATATTGATAGTTTTTTAGCAACCTGTACATGTACTTTTTGTTCTTTTAGTAGAGGTTGGGTGCTCTGACATAAGTTATGCTCATTTGACAATTGCTCCTGACTAAATTTCATGGAAGATGTAAGGTTTGGGTTATGATTGTAATTGGGGTTTCAGATTGTTTTAGGGTTAGGTTTGCAATTGAGTTTTAGGGTAGGGTTTCAATAAGGTTAGATTGGCAATTGGATTTGAGGTAAGACTTTCAATTGGGTTAGGTTTAGTGTTAGGTTGGCAATTAGGATTTAGGTTAGGGTTAGGGTTAGGCAAGGCTCGATACTAACATGGGCTTCCAAAATCTAGGTCTGGACCCCAAACATTTTTTTTTTAAACATAAGGCTGATGCATAAAGATTCTAAAAAGTTCAATTCGGACTAGTGCTGTAACATCACGGATATCTCCAATTCCGTTTAACCGCCAGTCAAAACCGGACGGTTTTCGGTTAAACGATTAAAAAAAAAAAAAAAAAATCTTGTTTGTTTGTTTGTTTGTTGTTTTTTTTGCCCTGTGAAAAAGCGGGAAGGACTGCGAGGTGATTTAACTGAAGGCGCCGATTTGTGCTTGTGAACTAGTCACAAATAAAAGTACTGGTAACAATGTCATTTTTAGAAGAATGTGTAAGATCATTACTGTAAATTAAAAACAGAGGACCTAGGATAAAACCTTGTGGTACACCATGTGTTAAAATTGGATGAATATATATTGAGATCTATTACAAAGATAACTTTCAAACCAAGATGACAGACAAATTGGAGTGTTGTTCTAGTTTCCGAGTGGTGAGTCATCACACCGATCACTGAGCTGGGAGACATTGCCAGGCATAGCGCCAGGTGGAGGGGCATGAAAAAAAAAAAAAAAAAAACGGGAAAAGTGTTTGATGAAGGGTTGAAGTGAGAAGTCCAAGTTCAATAGTCCAAGCATGACTGCATCAGTAAAATAGCCCACTAACTGGTCAAATAACTTGCTGCATGTATTTCATGAATGAACCTTACAATTAGCTTGTGTGGGATAATAGCTCGAGGTATACAGTATATACTGTACATGTAATTATCCCAAGCGCGTTGGTCAAATTTCTGGCTGTTTTCATCTTCAGTGGAAATTAGCTTTAAGAGCTACACTGCAAGGGTGATTGAGCTAGTTTACCCCATTAGTGGGCTACACCTACAGTAGTTTCACACTGTATTGTTTATGTACTGAACATGTAAAGAATGTGCTTTTTATATGAATATGAAGATGTGAATAGTGTCTAGACTCTTTGTTCATCTACATGCAGAGCTGCCAACTAGTACGGATTTCCCGTAATTGGTACGGAAATTAACGACCATTACGGAATGTTGTTTAAAATTACGGATTTAAAAAAAAAAAAAAAAAATTTTTTTTTTTTTTTTTTTTTTTTTTTTTATATATATTTTTTTTTTTCCCCCATTTTTCCTGGAAGACTGTGTTGTGATGATATGAAACTCATTATTTAACAACTTTGTGTGAGTAAAATCACCTAAAAATGTCAGATAATCATGTGTCTGTGCAATGTTGGCGTGTCGTTTTTATTAGAGTCATAGCGCCGCATAGGAAATTACTGATTTATACCCAAAATTACTGATTTTGAGCCTTGTGATTACTGATTTTCGGTTCTGGAGGTTGGCAGCTCTGTACATGTAGATTGTTCCAACGTGCCCAGAATGACTGTGACCTTTTTAAATCGACAACACTGTGCATTCACTCAGGTTGTGTACGTGGGCTGTCTGACAGACAGTATTAGGATGTACAATGTACATGTAGGGGGAGGTGATGCCTGCTATCAATATCATCATGTGGGATGCACTAACCATATTTACATGTACATGTGTGTCAGTTTTCTCATGGTTGTGTCACTCAGAAAACGACAGGCCCGTACAGTATATGTTTTTCTCATCATCCTCCAATTTACATCTACTAGGCAATGGGCATACATTTATTTATGGTACTTGTACATGTATACATTTGGGGCTCTGTAACATATATACATGTGCAAAACGACAACATTGATCAATTAAGATTTTTGTTGCATAAATTGCTAAAAAAGCTGGCCATTAACTAATCACAATCGTATTTTAAAATTTGCAATTGATCACAAACTTTTGTGTTTACAATGGGGGCCAGGTTTGTACAGAAGTAGCTTGTTCAATAGACAATTAGACATGCAGTTGAAAGTGATACACGTAGCTGGTTTAAATTGGTTTCTGTTTTCGTTATTGACTTGAAGACTTGAATGATTTTAAGAGAATTTTCAAAGTTGTGTACGATATGTTCAAGATTGATTTCTTAATACATTAGATGATGATAGATCCATACCTGCCAACAACCCCGATTTAGGCGGAGTTCCTCCGCATTTTTCATACCAACTCCGAATTCCGAGTGCATGCCTCAAAACTCTGATTTTTTTAAATTTTAAAATATTTTTAAAACAAACTACTGTTACATAAGACTAAAGCATAACACAGCACCGATAACCAGATCACGCCGACATCCGCGCTCGCGCTCATAGAAGATATACACAGCGCAGCCCGAACGTGATCGTTAGTTCCGCAGTCATTATCCATGTACTAGTACATGGAAGCACGTGCGCAAGCTATATCGATAAA
This sequence comes from Strongylocentrotus droebachiensis, assembly GCA_035222895.1. Taxonomy (NCBI): domain Eukaryota; kingdom Metazoa; phylum Echinodermata; class Echinoidea; order Camarodonta; family Strongylocentrotidae; genus Strongylocentrotus; species Strongylocentrotus droebachiensis. Next base: position 99,764 of record JAVYIG010004837.1, read on the forward strand.
GTGTGTGCGGACGTTGTACTAATACATACATGTACACTACATGCAGCGTTGTTGCATAGTAACTGCATGCGTATAGCCCACGTGTATTTATATTACATGTGCAGTTGATACACCGTGCATAAACACTGTATACATTGGCGTGTTTTCTTCAATGCTTGTGCGATGACTGCGATCGTGGAAGCTTGTTATTTACCGGACTTCCTCTGATTTATTTTGGATTACTACTACTATATTCTTCTTCTTCGTTGATTTCTCCATTTTTGAAGGACAAAATGGGTAAGACTCGTGCTGTTCATAATCAGAAGTATAAGAAAGAATACAAAAATTGTTTATGTGTGGGGCAAAAAGGTTGAATGAAAAGGCCCATTTGCACCATTAAAATGGAGAGAAAAAAAAATAGACCCTAAAGTCCTGTGTACCCCCCCCCCCCCCCCCCCCCCAATCTACGGGCTACTACCCCAATCCTTCGGTGGTTCGCGACCTCGTAGTCCATCCAGAAAAATTTACTCCTAATTTCTCTTGTCTCAGGTTGGCAGGTATGTAGATCAGTTCAGCAAAGGCAACTGAGTACTACATGTACATTTTCTTTGAATGTACATAGTGGAAATGGGAAAGAAGTGAAATTATATCAGGATATTTAGGACTTAGTATCGACTGTATAGTACATACAAGAGGGCTGCATGTGGAAAAGTGAAGGAAAAATTGGGGACTGGGCTAGATTCATAAAGATTTAGATTGGAAATCAAGAGAAATGGAGAGTTCACTCAGGCATAGGGTTACCTGTTGTGAAGCAGACGAAGAGGGAATGGTTGTTGTTGGGAAAACCCTAATAATATGGGAGACGGCTACTTTGACAATATAGCCAATGGAGGGAGATGGAAGCGCAGTTTCCCAGGTTAGCTCATAATGCACTGACCTGGATATCTGTCTGTCTGGTGACAAGGATGCGCTCATGGGTGACCGACAAAAGCAATACACTAGAGTGACTAGACGAAGGTGCGCTTTTTCCCCACCCCCTCTTACTACACTGTGCGTACTTGTCCTTGTTTGATACACATATATAATGGTTTCACTTTTAGTTTGTGAAGAAGCTGATTGATATACTCTATTGTTCACTCAAGTATTTATATAGGGCATGTAGAGCCTACATTGTGAAGAGGAAACTGTGTGTAGATTAGTACATATGTAGTTTTGATTGGTTGATTTAATAAGTAGTGAAAGTCAGTGTATTGGCGTATACATTATTGGACTTCATTGGGACTTCTCTCAAGGCTCATATTTGTACATCACAAATTTTGGTGTAAATAATTGGACAGAATGATAAGGAATGGAAAAAGATTTATTCTCCCATTTCATAAACCATTATTACCAGTAAGTGTGCAGATTAGGAGCGCTAGTTCAAGAAGAAATGACTTTGATGATAAACATTTGTGTGTAAATGAATACTAATACAGCAAATTTGGGGAAAAGAAATGTTGGGTGCAACAAAGACCCCTTAGTGTACTCAATATGTTTTATAAAAGACATTGAAATGTGAAGGTCAGTTTATATGATGTACATGTAGTGCGATTTGCTTAAAAATTTAATTTTCCAGAAGATATTTCAGGCAGTTTACATGTACCATGCCACGTGTGGACAGTGATGAACAATGCTTGTGTTCTTGTTTTTCTTCTACCATGATTGATCAAAATATGCTTCCTCTGAGTTACATATGGTGATTAATTAATGTGATGTGAAAGTTTTATTTCTCTTCCAAAGCTATTGAACTCTACAGCGGGCTTCAAGCTCTAGGACTTTCCTGCTGGTTTAAAAAAATCTTCTCAGGACGGGCAGAAGCAGCTACAATGTATTTTCACTGTGAAAGATGAAGGTGCAGACACTAAAATGAAATTTATCTTTACTTTTTTTTAGTATGGACAAAGATGGAACCTTAAAAGTAGACTGGAACGAATGGAGGAATTATCTCTTACTACATCCCAGCTCAGACCTACGAGATATCTACGCATACTGGAGACATGCAACTGTAAGTAATCAAACTAATCATGCACCATCCCAGAGCCAACTCAATGCAGTTTGGCCAATATATGCGATTCTTGTTGGACACAATCGGGCGAATATTGCTTTGTTTAATAGGCAAATACAAAATTATAGAACATATGCCGTAGTCCAGCTAAGACCACGTTGAACCAACTCTGTGTATAGATTGCTGTGCACTATCCTATCACACTCTAAAGTTTATTTATATTTGATTATTTTCCTTTCCTGTAGACTATTTTCTTTTCTAATCTGTTCTTTTTAGTTCTTTCTTGTTAGCGGTAGGTCAGATTATGTCTTTTTTTCTTTCTTTTGCTCAGTCATAATTTTGCCAGTACTCACTGTCCTCGCTGTACATAGATTTTTATTTAACCTTTGACAACAGACCCTGGTGGCTTAGAGTAACTAACAGTTTCTAGGATGAATGGTTTTGGAATGTAAACAACCTAGTTCTTTTGAACTCATCATTGTATTACTTCCAAAGCCTTCCATTGTTGGGCCTCCATCGAAATCCTCACAAGAAAGATAAGCGCTCCTCTCTTACTTTTTAGTGGGTTTGACTGAAAATTGAAGGGTTTGTATGTATACATGAGCCCTGCATTGAAATTTTGAAATTTCAGGGGGGGGGGGGGGGGGGGTCCAGACTTAGGTTTTGGTTGACTATTTTTGTCCTGGGTACCTGTTAGCGTCAGGCCCTGAGGTAAAAATCACCTCCATTTTGATAGTGTCTTAATGTACGTGCACACCTGTCTTTAGATTATGCATGATAGACCTTTTTTCAGGCTTATGGGATTTCCCCCGCTTTCGAGAAAGCTCTGTTATAAATACTAACACATCCTCTCCCAGTTTCAGTACCATCACAAGTTCATTAACAGTGCTCACAGAAAGTCAACTCTGCCTGAATGATAGGCAACATACAACTCTGGATCTTGATAGTTCAGGGGGAAGGGGAGGGGGAGGAGGGGGGACGGGCAGGGTTTGAAGGGCACCTACTACCAGTATGTTATTTTGTATTGGACTTGAATTGTTACATCCTGGATACAAACCTAATAACTCATATCGTGAAATGAAGGTCAGGTCGAAGATTGTTTTCAGCAGATGACGTACACATCATAGACACCACTAAAAAATATCTCGCTTTCAGCAAGAAATAATTCACAATTCACAAATTTTCAGTCAATCACTGTCACATTTTCCTACCTGTATGTTTACTGAATTACTGCTATGTGTTAATAGGGCCAACCTAACAAATTGTATCTGCATATTATAGATCGAGTCTATTAAGATTAATGTATTGATAAACTTATTCTGAAGAATTCATTACTTTTCATCCAGAAAAATGAGACCTGAGAAATTGCTGACATTTTTCAATACATGCTTGCATGATCTGCTTATCTGTATGCATGATTAGATAGCATAGCAATTACATACTTTTCAGTTTTGCTTCTTAGCTAAGTACGTATGCCTGTTCAGGAAGTGCTTTTAGTATTGACATGTAGTCATGTAGATCCTTCAATTATATAAGTAACTTCATTTATACCATATGATTTCCATGGAAATGTGGACTCAACTATTGCTTTTTTATTGATTAACATACATGTATAATATCTGGATATTAAAGCAAACTATACTACCATTATACCTCTAATCCATCATGATTAATATTCAGAAGATGTGCAATTTGTCTTCTCTTTTGAAACTGCAATTTTTTCATGTTTGACTATAAATGTTCTCTCTCTTTTTGCTTCTTGCAGCATTTCTATTACATAAATTTAAATCAATATTTTCATAGACCTCTTGATCTGGAATGCTTTCAAATTCCCCAACGGCTGGTATGGATAAATCTCCCCTCATTTAATCTTGTTTGGTGTTGCATGGCTGTGCACGTGTGGGTGTGTTTGTAAATATATATTTATGGAATATGGTCCAGGGAATATTTTGATCTTTCAGATTTAAATGAAAGGAGCAGTATAAAGAATGACAATTTAAGCAGCGTTGAACATTAAGAAATTATATCTTCACTTTATTCGCAATTTTGTCAGAAAATTAAATAGCTTCGCCTTCTGACATTTTTTGCTGACGCAATTTCAACAAAGGTGCTTTATTTAACGGGTGACCGTATGGGGAATTGTGCATGACAAATCTCAAATGGGTGATTGGATAGTGGATACTAATTTGTTTTTCTTCATTTATAACCTAAAGTCTGTGACATATAATGTGCCCATTTGAGTATATCATGTACTGTACACTGTGTAAAGGAAAAGAAAAGTTACAGGTATGAAAGGGATTAATAATGAACTTGCACAACTGGGGAAATTTATGAAATTGATTTTTTTCAATAGTGATTCCTTTAAAAGACAAGAAGTATTTGATTTTTACGAATGATTGCATATTATTTATACCTGTACACACCATTGTAGTTGTTTCTATAGATAATTATCAAAGAAAGTTGTACAAGACACTTTATTGCTTCAAGATTTTTTTTTTTAATAACAGTTCTGTTTTTCTTAACAATTGCCTGGTGTTCAAAAAGTGACTTTAATCAGCAATACTGCTAAAGAAATGAAGTGAATTAAAGAGCTAAATGTGTGCTTTCTTTGTTAACAATACATTCAAGAAAGTAAAATGTTCATTACAAATCATCTTCCTTTTTGTGTAATCAAACAAATATAATATTTAAAAACACCTGTACACATACAGTGGTTTGTAAAAATGTTTGCCCGATTCATAATATTTTTATGCACCAAGTTATTTTATACACTGACACTGTACAGCGCGCTCTCTCTCTCTCTCTCTCTCTCTCTCTCTCTCTCTCTCTTTCTCTCCCTTCCTTTTAAAATTCAGACACCAAATAATGTACATTTCCATGTATCAATGTACATGTATCAATGTATCAATGTGAAGATGTCCAATATCTGTACACAATTTATATTGCATACATCTACTCATAGTGTTCTTGCCCAAGTACAGCCTCACATAGTCAAACACAGGCCCATGATATTTGTGATTCATCCTCATCATTTTCAGTCAGGTTTTAAATGTCAATAGTCTCACCTACATGTATGATCACAACATTTATCGTCCATGGACATTACTGTTTATTGGCATACACCGTATCACCACCAATACATACACATGTACATGTACTGTATACCACCATTTTCTACATCATTGTTACACCTTCCTATTTTTTTCTTCTTTAATTTCCTTTGAAATTCCAGAATCCATACATACATTTTATATAGTGGTATAGCATACACCATGAATATATCGACCTCTTTTTTGCTTTCTAGGTGTATATATACACATGTATAATACAGATCTTTCTTATTTCACATGCCCAAATATATTACTATGACTCATTGTAAACTTAAGGTGGTTTATTATTGTGTTTACCACTCGCTGTGGCAAAATGAGTGATTTGAATTCAAATCCATATGGAAAGAAGTTTCAAGTTACAGACTATTGAAATAATGGTGATTAATCTTTTAAACAATAATTTGAGTTGTGCCTTTCTGGCATTCAGTCCACAGAATCGATGCCAGTTTTCAGGCAAATGCCTTATTTCAGAGTTTGTAACTTATTTTTGTCAGGTGTTTCAGTAACCATCTCAGAACCCTGTCTTATAAAGAGGTTAGATCAATCTCAATCAATTACAAGCCCTCCACAGATTCAGTCAGAGTATCAATTTCTCTTCTTCTCCTCATGTTTAAAGTTTTGAATGATATAAATGTAAACCCTTACCCACCTGCACCTGATTTATATCTAGTGTTGCAATTAATGTTTAACTAAACTAGAGTTGCAATTGATGTGATAAAGAATTGTGACCAATATCAAACTAAAAATGAATTGCAGTAGATTCAGATAAGTTGCACTCCTCAGGTTCCAGAAACATATTTATGATATTCTTACTTTTTTGGTACTAAAATATTTATAAATGAATACATGAATAAATGAATACATGAATAAATAAATAAATTACTCTTTCTGTGTATGCATCATTATCTTGCTGTAGTTCCTTGACATTGGTGAGGATGTGATGGTCCCTGATGAGTTCACTGAGCAGGAGAGACAGACAGGGATGTGGTGGAGGATCTTAGCTGCAGGAGGAGCAGCAGGAGCAGTCTCAAGAACGGTCACAGCACCACTGGATAGGTTAAAGGTCATTCTACAGGTAGGTCAAAGGTCATTGAGGACTATCGCATCTCAGTGAGCATCTAATCTTCACTATCTTGTATACTAGTAAAGCCTTTTCCTATCAATGACATAGTAACCACCTGATTTGTACAATGATTTCATGTTTTATGGTCACAGCACCACTTGATAGGTTAAAGGTCATTCTACAGGTAGGTCAAAGTTCATTGAAGACTATCACATCTGTAGACATCTCAGTTAGCATCTAAACTTCACTATTCTGTATACTAGTAGAGCCTTTTCCCATAAATGACACAATAACCACCTGATTTGTAAAATGATTTCATGTTTTACATCGTGTTGCCAATTTAGAGCCATTAATGATTAGTTCAATTTAAATTTAAACAGCTCTCATTCGAGAGTTGCACAATGAATGTACTGCACTGGAAATGATTAACTTTTTCTGTAATTTGTTAGCCTTTTCTGCTAACGTATTATTTGTAATTCCAAGCATTCTGGATCAAAAGATAAGGCTAAAATATCACTAAAAGGAGACGCTGTACAGCTATGTGTTAACTCATCTCCTTTGGCTCTTGAAAGACAGTGTCACAGTGGAATTTTACAAACCCTACTAAGATATGTACAGTGTTTGTAGGAGTGAGCCTTAGGCCATGTAAAATTGATTTCATGTTGATCGTCCCCGCCCGCTTCCTTTTTGGGGGCCGCCTCCTATTTTTTGTTATTTGTTTTTTTTTTTTTTTGAAATTTTTTTTTTTTAAATTTTTTTTTTTGAAAGAAAAAAAACATGAAAAACACTGCTAAAATGGCTCTATTTCTGATTTTAAAAAAAAAAATTGTCGGCGGCCATCTTGAAAAAAAATAGCCTCGACTGTCAGGGAAAATGTACCGAGCGGCCATTTTGAGCGGCCATTTTGAAATATCAAATATCAAATAACATGGTACACCCTCCTCCTCTTTTTCAAAAAATCTGGACGATCAACATGTAATCAATTTTACATGGCCTTAACACTATTAGTCAGTGAACTGACTGGTATGTTATCAAGCACTTACTACTTAATGATCCAAAGTAAATTTGATCTGTATATTAATGTGCAGAGATAAGAATACATTATTACTTGTTCCACCAATAAAAACGGGTACATTGTCCTATTTGCTCTGTCTCGAACTCAGATAAGCAACAGGATTTTAAATATTAGTATAACTTTTCAATGAAAAAAATCAGTGCTTTATGACTTTGATATTAAACTTCCTTACATCCCCAATGTTGTTTGCTTTGTAGTCACTGGTTTCTATTCTTTTATTCAATTTTCATGTGAATTTGAGTTGAAACCCTTATCCATGTCATGTCTGATCAACATGTTCAGTACATATTTTACATTTCATTGAAGAGGTTGACTCTTGTTGAATGTGTATTATTAAGTTTGTCAATAAAACACAGTCATAGGAAGTTCAATCATATCACATCATTTTATTGCACAATCATTATGTGTGTATCAAAGTCATGCAGCGTATTAGGATTTTGAATATTAGTATAACTTTTCAATGAAAAAAATCAGTGCTTTATGACTTTGATATTAAACTTCCTTACATCCCCAATGTTGTTTGCTTTGTAGTCACTGGTTTCTATTCTTTTATTCAATTTTCATGTGAATTTGAGTTGAAACCCGTATCCATGTCATGTCTGATCAACATGTTCAGTACATATTTTACATTTCATTGAAGAGGTTGACTCTTGTTGAATGTGTATTATTAAGTTTGTCAATAAAACACAGTCATAGGAAGTTCAATCATATCACATCATTTTATTGCACAATCATTATGTGTGTATCAAAGTCATGCAGCGTATTAGGCTGGCCTCAGTGTTTCATACACTATGCATCAATCTTGTGGAAAGACATGCTTGTATTTGAGTGCAAAGTACAGCAACAAGATACCGCCTTCTCTATAAATACTAAATGTAGTAGTTCGTTATACTTGGATAGTGTATTTTTAATATAAATATAGTGCTGTGACATTAGCTGCAGAGGGAGATAGAGAACTCAGAATGTAAATATTTGCATTCATAGTCGATCTAGATACTGAAATACAAAGCATGGGTTTCACACATGCTTCCCTTTCACCTACATGTACATGTATAACTCATGTGAACATGGTGCTGAATAGATGTATGAACATGTATTTACCACTCAAATTAGTCCTTGGATTATAGTCATGAAATGGATAGAACTGGGTTTTATTAATTATGCAACAACAAAAAACTGTGTGAAAATTAGTTACCAGGGGGCCGTTTCTCGAAACCGTCATAACTACAAGATCAACGACATCTCGCCACTGTCACGCAACTTGTCAGCTAAGTGTTTCACGAAGCCGTCTTTGCCAAGATGAGCGACAACTTCCGCGACAAGCGAGTTGTCACTGCTCCGAACCCGTCATATCTTTTTAATTGCTGTCAGGGGGCCATCACAAGTCAGTTTGTTGCCATTCCATGGGCCCAGGCGCGTAGCCAGAGTTTGATATTTGGGGGGGCACATACATGTAATCGATCGAGGTAAAAAAAAGGGGTCTACAAAATTTCAACCGATCCTGGAAATTTTAGGGGGGGCACGTGCCCCCCCCCCGTGCCCCCCCGTGGCTACGCGCCTGCATGGGCCGCGAAATGTACGATTAGTTTCACTATCATTTTGAGAAGACGAGTTCGGTACGTAATTCTCTGGGATGCGAAATGCAAATGTACAAAAGTGAGAATACAAATTACACAGAAACTTTAAAAAGCTGAATATAAACATTAAATCACAAATCAGTAAACTATAACGTATAAATAAGATAGATAAGAATGTTACACACCTTTTTTCGTAGTCGATCCATAGTCTGACTTAGGATACCGTCATACCTTTGGGGCCTAAGTGCATTATTATTCCCTCTCTAATTACTTCTTCCAAATTATATTTTCAATATCAAATCAATTATATAACGAGTATTTATGAGACTCTGGAATAAAAACTGGCTGAGAAAAGGTATTTTGCCTAAATTTCCTCGTCACAATAAACAAAACAAGTACGTATTGATAAACTATCACATTACGGTATCCTTCAACTAACTTTTCATTCGACTGTCAAAAAAAAACACTCACCGGTTTTTGTTCAATTTAAGAATCTTTACAGAAATATGCAAATCATTTGATGATCTACATTTGATAATGACACTATTTATTATTTATTTTAGGAGAATTTATATGTATACATTTCTTTTTGAACAATTTTAGCCCCAAAATTTGATAAATCAAATGGATCGTGACAAAGACTATGTTCTTGAGCTGCTAGTATCGCGATATATCGATATCATGTCTGTCATGGCTTCGTGAAACGGTTTATCCACTTCATGACATCTCCGTAGGTCGCCGACAAAGATATGACTGTCATGGAGTTGGTTTCGACAAACGGCCCCCTAGTCTTCTTTGGTTAAGATTTTATGTTTAAAAAAACACAGAATTGTTTTATGTGTATCACCATCTTTATTTAAAACCCCTCTCTCTCTCTTTTTTATTCTCTTTGTTTTTCCCACTCTGCCTTTCTCCCATCTGTCTCCCTCAACCCCCTTTCTCTCTCATTCTCTCTTTCTCCCTCTCTCTCTCTCACACACACTCTCTCTCACACACACTCTCTCTTACACACTCTCTCTCTCTCCCCCTCTCCCTCTCACTCTCTCTTCCTCTCTCTATCCCCCTCTCTCTTCCTCTCATATCTTCTCACAGGTCATAGGTTCCAAGAAGCCCAATATAGGAATCTTAGATGGTTTCAAGCACATGTACCGAGAAGGTGGTTTTAAATCATTCTGGAGAGGCAACGGTATCAACGTTATCAAGATTGCTCCTGAATCAGCTATCAAGTTCTTGGCATATGAGAGGGTAAATAAGTCCACTGCAGTACAATGAAAATACTATGAAAATATGTTTCTTTGCCATATATTTTCTTCATGTTTTTACTAGAGACAATCTTTCTTATTAGATGCTGTTTGGATAAATACTTCAATTGAATTTTGTTTAGATACATTTTTCTTTAATTGTAATTTTCATTCTACAATTTGAAAAGTGCTTTAAAAGAGAGCAGTAATAATCCAGAGATCACTCCTACGCTATTTGGGAGGGGGGGGGGGTAGACTGTTGAATATTGCATTATCCAGAAAGTGAGATGATATAGAAGCTGATGGAGTGAAAAGATCAGACTCACTGAATCCAATTTGTCTGGGAATGAAGCAGAGTCTTGTTGATAGATGAGCTCCCGTTGATATAGTCCGTTCATGAAAGTGTCAGAGAAATACATGTAGCTATAATATTGTGTATTAACGATGTTCAGTACCTCTTTGTATCAATGTTGATTAAATGCATGTATAAATAATAAAGAATGAATCTCAGAAAACAAAAAGGATGCAACTCAAGTACTGCTCAAGTGAAAAAAAAAAAAAAGTGGTCTCTATGTACACTTCCCTGTTTACAGATTTTAATAACTAACATTGTTCAAGGGAAATTGGTGTTTTTATAGACAGATGATTTTTTGTTATGCTACTGGTTGTCAGTAAATCAGTTTTACAGGGGAGTAAGATCTTGTTACTAGAATTTGAACCCAGATCAGGGTTACCTGTGATATGCAACGTAGGGAATATTAGTTAATTGTTCAATCAGAATTCCACTCAGACACATTGCATATCAGGAATTCTACATTGTCCATTCATCATGTTGAAAAATAAAATCTTGCCATATTGATAGTGAGAGTAAAATCATAACTTGAAATGTATTTGTCAGTACATGAAGTGTATGCCTTTCATTACACCGATATGCATAGAAATATACTGATTATTTATATTGGTTGATCCACATTCATACAAGTTTCTTTTAGTCATTGAAGTTTTAACAATGTTATATCTTCATCTTATTTCAGATAAAACGATTATTACACACAGAAGGCACAGAATTGAAGGTGTACGAGAGGTTTGTAGCAGGAGCTTTAGCTGGTGTAGTAGCACAGTCTACAATATATCCCATGGAGGTAAATATTCAATGGAAGTGGAAACGGTATATATTATAAGACTGGTTCTAGAATCTAAGCAATCCGATTGGTCAATTGACATCACATGGGCGTGCATTAATTTTGATACCTAATCCTAGACTAAATTGTACGAATGTATTGCCGACCCGTCTTATAAAACAAATAGTGCACTGTTTCGCTCGTGTGTTAGGGCAGTTCAAGTGCACTCAGTTTAGTCATCGCGATATCGATATCGCACTTGCACTGCGGGCGCGTGCATTATCACCTATATGCACTGACTAAACTCTGTGCACTGGCCCTGCGCTAACACACTCGCAACAGTGCATTATTTGTATACAAATCGTATGTACATAGCAATTAGTTTACCAAGTAAAGGGTGGGCTATGAAAGGTTCAAAGCAGGAGCTCAAGCTTGAGCAGTTGCACAAACTTCAATATTTCCTATGGAGTTAGGATTTCAAGAAGCTGTGGAAATTTACTAATCATGTCTACTCATCAATTAGTATATCAGGTATAGTTTTGACTAAGAGAGCTTGGGGCCAGGCTCATCATGTTTCAATGTGATTCATGTTCTTCTAAAGTTCTATGATTTTCAATACAGCTTTGTCATTATATCCTTCTCATGAACTAAAAGGGAAAAAAAAACATTAAACTTGCTGTGTATTCTTGCTCTACTGTTGAACCCTGTATTTGCTTTGTTTCCCTCATGATTCAAATGTAAATTTGGCATTCTTCCAAACATTTCACTAAAAGTCACATGTTTCCTTCTCAGAGGGAAAGTGGATTCCACATTAATTTGTAGTCTCTTCCATCAGACCCTAGTTGATCTGTTAAGTGTCTGTTTGGTTAGAGTATAATGAGTCTATTTACATGTATGAAAACTACAGCTGATTTGCTTATAACAAAAGTTATTCATTAACATGAATTTCTGCATTTGACATGAATCCAATTACAAGTTTTTTAGATGCAATAAAGGATAAGTGGTTTGCAATCTTTAGCAATATCAGTACTGAAGATCAAGCTATGTGAGATGCAAGGATGCCGAAAAGTGTCTTTAATCAACTTAATGATAATGATTTTTATTTTAAAAAATGTTCACACTTCTAGTTTAATCTCTCCCCTGTTGTTGTCTGTAGATTCTTGTGCATTAAGGCCTAGAGATTCCATTCCCACGTGTGATATCTTCAAACTGAATTCCCCATGCTGCTTCCACTCCTCCCCCTAAAAAAGAAGAAATAAAAAAAACCTGATAGGTTTTTATTTTGCTGCTTATTGATAAACTGTGTTTCATACCACAGGAAGTGGAGAAAGTGGTCTCTTTATAAGACTACTCTCTCACAGAAAGCTTCCTCAGTCAATGAAGTCATATTAGAAGGTCATGAAAAGGACACTATAGGGGGTGTGTACATAGTAGATACAGGTAGTGAGTGTCGCGTTGTATATCCTAGAAACAGGCACAACGTGGGTTCGTTCTAGGGAAATGATTATGCCTCATGCAGCTTTTTGTTCACTCATACTAGGGGTGTTTGGAAAACGAAGAACGAAGATCGAAGACCGGGGACCATGTGCGCGCACATACGTGCGTGAAGGAGACGATCCCCGGTCTTCTGTCTTCGTTTTCCAAAATACCCCAGGGTGTCTTGGAAAACGAAGACAGAAGACCGGGGACCCATGTACTATGCGTGCATGTACTTGTACATGTAGTGCACCCACGCGAGGAGAGAGATAGGAAGAGACGATCCATGCACTTGTACGTGTAGTGCACCCACGTGAGGAGAGAGAGAGAGAGAGAGAGAGATAGGAAGAGACGATCCCCGGTCTTCGATCTTCGCTTTCCAAAATACCCCAGGGTGTTTTGGAAAACGAAGACAGAAGACCGGGGACCCTTTTATTAAGATAATGACTACAATACTACTGAAACACTGTCAGAATGTTAAAAACGATTATAACAAAAACAACAACAATAATATTAATTATAATAATAATAATAATAATACTAATGATAATAATCATAATAATAATGATAAAATATGATAATAACAATGATGATTTTAAAAATAACATTAACAACTTATGCGGAGTAAAACCAAATAGCTTTTATAAACAGGTGGCTGCTGCAAACATGTTCTTAAATCCATGGAAACCAATTTTTATTGGCCACTGTTAGGAAGGTGTCTACTAAAAAGAGATGGCCGCTAAACAGGGATTTTTTTTAAATTTTACTCTGATCGTACATGATAGTATGTTTTAGTATGTTTTTTCTTTTTTCTTTTGTTCTTGTTTTTTTCTTTTCTTCCTGTATGTGTGTTTTTAGGTGTAGGCTTTCATTATAAGGAATCCCTCCTTTCTGCCTATCCCGAATGCTCTTATAAATTGCCATTGTAATTTGTTATCACTTTCTTGTTTTTTTATTATTCCATTCTGTATTTGTATGTTTTAATTTTTTAATGAAGAGTGCTGAATAAACTTTGAATTTGAATTTTGAATGACTGTATTTCCATCATTAATAATCGCATATGTGCCCCCGACCAGATCGAGGAGAGAGAGAGGAAGAGACGATCCCCGGTCTTCGATCTTCGTTTTCCAAAATACCCCAGTGAGTTTTGGAAAACGAAGACAGAAGACCGGGGACCCATGTATTATGTTGTAGTTCGGCGTTGATTACAATAATACTAAAACACTTCCATAATGATAAAAGCGGTGATGACAAAAACAACAGCAACAATGATAATAATAATAACATTAATAATAATAATGATAATAATCATAATGATAATGATTAAAGATGATGATGATAAATTAATGATGACAAAAATAATAACATTAATATTAAGCATAACAACTTTTACAAAGGAAGACCAAATACAGTGAAAAGGTGTCTATAATGGCTACCCAGGGGAAACCAAAAAATGGCCTTTATAGACAGGTGGCTGCTGCAGACAGGTTCTTAAACACCTAATTTATATTCATGAAAACCAATTTGTATTGGCCACTGATAGGAAGGTGTCTTCTAAAGAGAGATGGCCGCTAAGACAGGAATTACTGTATTTTCATCATCAATAATCGCAAATGTGCGCCCGACCAGATGGAGGAGAGAGAGGAAGAGACGATCCCCGGTCTTCGATCTTCGTTTTCCAAAATACCCCAGTGTGTTTTGGAAAACGAAGACAGAAGACCGGGGACCCATGTATTATGTTGTAGTTCAGCGTTGATTACAATAATACTAAAACACTTCCATAATGATAAAAGCGGTGATGACAAAAACAACAATGATAATAATAATAATAATATAATAATAATGATAATAATAACAATATTAATAATAATAATATAAATGATAATATAACAATAATGATAAAAGATGATGATAATAATGATAAAAATAATAACATTATTAAGCATAACAAATTATGCAATTAAAGGAAAAGCAACAAAATAAATAACCTTTATAGACAGGTGGCTGCTACAGACAGGTTCTTAACACCTAATCTATATCCATGTGAACCAAATTTTAGTGGCCACTGATATGAAGGTGTCTTCTAAAGAGAGATGGCCGCTAAGACAGGTATAACTGTATATTCATCATTTACAATCGCTTATAATGTGCGCCCGGCCAAATCGAGGAGAGTGAGGAAGAGATGATCATCGGTCTTCGATCTTCGTTTTCCAAAATACCCCAGGGTGTTTTGGAAAACGAAGACAGAAGACCGGGGACCCATGTATTATGCCATTTCTCTTTAGTAGACACCTTCCTATCAGTGGCCACTAAAAATTGGTTCACATGGATATAGATTAGCTGTGAAGAACCTGTCTGTAGCAGCCACCTGTCTATAAAGGCTATTTTTTTGTTGGTTTTCCTTTGCATAAGTTGTTATTCCTATTATCAGAGATGCCAACCCTCCCGATTTCATCGGGAGGCTCCCGATAATTCACCCCAACTCCCGACCTTACGATCACCATCCTTATCCTCCCGATTTATTATAAAAAATTAATTTTTTTTTTTTTTTTTTTTTTTTTTTTTTTTTTTTTTTTTTTTTTTTTTTTTGGCGCTTATCAGTATATATATCTGTGAATTGAATGAGAAATATCGTCTGTTAACTTTAGCATGTAGTAAATCCACTATATTAAAAGACAAATTAAGAGTAGCGAAAGATTGTTTCAGCATATGGATCGCCGTAACCAATGCGTGGATATTGACACAGAATCCAAATGGCGGAAAATCAGCTAAAGAAGACCAAGAAATGGTATCAGAAGTATAAGACCGAACACTGTATCATATATATGAAAGGAATTCATCATGCATTTTGTACAATTTGTATGTTATTTTAAAAAAAAGTGGGAATTATTGAACTAAATACACATGTAAAATGCTGCAAAATAAGGCTCAGATTGCACCAGAGAGCATCTAGAACCCCAGAGCTTCCAGGGCCCTAAGGCGGGCCCTGGACCCCGGCCGCATGGGTCGGGCGCTACGCGCTCGAGATGTGCGCTACGCGCACATTATTTGGTGTCCGTTACAAATCCTCCCTATTTATGTTTTCCAAAAGTTGGCATCTCTGTATTATTAATGTTATCATTTTAATCATCATTATTATCATCGTCTTTTATACATGTATTATCATTAGAGTTATTATTATTATTATTATTATTATTAAACAAATATTATTGTTGTTGTTGTTTTTGCCATAATATTTGTTTACATTCTGACAGTGTTTAAGTAGTATTGCAATTAGTATCAACGCTGAACACACATAATACATGGGTCCCCGGTCTTCGGTCTTCGTTTTCCAAAACACCCTGGGTTATTTTGGAAAACGAAGATCGAAGACCGGGGATCATCTCCTTGACGCACGTACGTGCGCGCACATGGTCCCCGGTCTTCGTTCTTCGGTCTTCGTTTTCCAAACACCCCTCATACTAGCATCAAGAATTTTGTTAGATCCTGTTGTTATGTTGCCTTGTACATAATATCCAGTTTTCTGTTTGTTTGTTTGGTTGTTCAATTTGGGGAATGATGCACCCATTGTAAAATTTGAACATCCCTTTTATTCACATATTAAAAGCTTCTTAGTTGAATACAGTGTTCATTGGGGAAAAGTGGAAAAGGAAAAAAAATGCCAACCTATTTTTGCATATTTCAATATTTCATGAAAATGAAAAGACCCATCAAATGACCCATCATAAAAGGAGGTTTTTCTACTACAACTTCCTGATATAGAAAGTACAGACCTCTATTAAAGGAACTTCCTTTTGGATTGTGAAACTGTCTTTAGTTTACATCATTGATTGCCTGCTCTCAGGGTATCCATTGTTTACATAGCAGTGTTTTTCAAGGAAAACCTTTGTTATGCGGTGGAGTTAGTGGCAACTGATAGTTGGGTTACTACTTGTGTTTTAGCATGTTACAGAATGATGGAATGCGTAATGTGGATCGCTGTGGTATTTTGCCATATGATAAATGCAGCATAATTGCCAAATCTCAGAATATTTTTGGCACATTTCTAATTCTGTTTTCTTTCTGAAGAAGAAGGAAAATATAGCGGTGTCTCAAACTTAAAGGCTAAAGGGTCTCTTTCAATATTGCAGGGTAGAGTCATCTTGAGCCCACTTATATTTTAAGCACCAATAATTACTTCTTGTTTAACAGTTAGTCATTAACATCAAGTTACACTAACTCGTTGACTATTAAGTGATTGGTTCATATGTGAAAACCCTTCGGTACTACATAATTTGAAGTTATGGTGGCTGCAGTATTTCCCATAGGACGCAACACACAATCTATCCATTACCCAATGGCCTTGAACAAGCAATCTATCATAATGGCAAATATCTAACCTAGCAATTGAATTGCATGTAGATTCATGTAAATGTTCTGTGTGAAGCAATGGAATGGTCTACTTGAAGTAACACTGATAGTCTGCAACAACACAAATCATATTAGCCACCTTGAACAAATCTATAATGCATAATGTAATGTTTGTACCTATTTTGAAAAGAAAATCAATTTCCCAAGAAATTGAATGATTTAGGTCGTCTTTGTCATTTGACATTGCATTCACATGTGAAATTGTATATTGTTAGATGTATGTATGACATTATTGATATACAAGTTTGTAGAGTGTAGAATATGGGTAAGCAAGCATTTTGATTGTATCAATTGAAATACATGTTGCACCTTTCTACTAGCTACAAAGTATTTTTGATCGAAATATATTTTACCAAGCAGTGACAGTGATCATTCATTCATTTCACGTTAGAGTATGAGTATGTCTACCATCTTTGTTTCATATATCCAGTGAAATTACTGACAATTTCAGATGAGGAGAAAGCCTTTTCCAAAGCTTGGTAGCAATCATCTTGATGCATGTAACTTATTTTTATACCTTCAAGGGTTAACTTAAGACTTGTCTGTTCAATATAATGTAATGTAATCATATTTTGTTTGTTAAAGCGTTATGTAAATATTAACTATTATTATTGTATGATTGTTGTTAAAATTATATATCATGTAATTTCTAGGTTAACATTACTTTGTATTTTTATTTCTGTTAAGCGCTTAGAAAATTTGTATTAAGCGCTATATAAATGTAATATATATTATTATTATTAACAAAAGTGAGGGTAAGAACAATATGTCACTGAAACCCGCCCCCTTTATCTGATTCACTAAAGCATCATTTTCTCCTTATATTCTTCTTGACTTCTTCCAGGTGCTGAAGACACGGCTGGCGATCCGCAAGACAGGGCAATACAAGGGAATCTTGGACTGCGCAGTGCAGATCTATAAGAAAGAAGGTTTCCGATGTTTCTACCGAGGGTACATTCCAAACTGCTTGGGTATCATCCCCTATGCTGGTATTGACCTAGCAGTATACGAGGTGAGATATAATACCAGTGTTGCATTCTGCCCTTTACTCTTCTTGTAGGTTTCGCAAGAAGTAACAGAAATCAAGATTTCCTAAAATGTTACTATATTATCTTTTTATTTTTGTAAACACTATTATTCAGCTCTGTATTACAGTGTATGGTATTTAAAAATATTGATATTGAGGGGTCAGTGACACAAAGATGTAACTTCATTTTGGCTATGTTGAGAAAAAGTGGTTTATGTGTCACTTAGCACTTGGGCCTTAAGGAGTGAAGTCTATGTTTCACTTGCCATTGACTTCAATGGGGTGTTGGGTGGAGTTTAATAAGTCCTTGTGTTTCCTGAAAAGCCCACATTTTTCTGAACATTTTGATATCAAATACTCATTTTTGGCAAAATATGGAGTTTCATTTTTGTGTCACTGAACCCTCGATATGATGATTTATCTTTTAACAGACAGTGAAGAATTGGTGGATCAGGAATCATCAGGACTCACCGGTCCCGAATATAGCGGTCTTACTAGGATGTGGTACAGTGTCAAGTACATGTGGGCAACTAGCCAGCTATCCACTGGCCCTTGTCAGGACAAGATTACAAGCGCAAAGTAAGTGCATTGATATTGCATCGTAGTAGGTTGTTCTATCAACATTTGTAGAGAGATGCAAAAAGAAGAAGACAGTTTGAAACCTCTGATGCTATGTCGTTAAGGGATCTTTGAAGCAGACTTTTCATACTCTTTCTCTTATCTCTCTGTCTGCCAATGAACACTCTACACATTCTCACAACATGGGATAGTGCTCTACGATTCTAAATGGGGATACCGTACCAAATTTGCTGATAACTTACTCAAACATTGTCAACAGGTACCAAAAAAAGGGGGGGGGGGGTTCACAGATAAGATAGTATATACAGGAGTGAATAAGTCTGATTTTCAAATTTGCAAACATGATTCAAAATATTTCCCATCAAGTCTTTCTCCCCTTAGTAAAATTTAATCACATGTGGAAATGATAAATTAGGTTTGTACCCAGTCTGCTTCTATCAAATAAATGCTGTAGATTTTTTTTTTGTTGTGCTATATGTATTATGATTATGAGTCACTTGGCTTAAATAATTGAATGGCTCATGATTTACAATCTTTCTCTCTCTCTCTCTCTCCCTCCCTCTTCTAAATCCAGCATCAAAAACGATCACCATGGGTAGCCTTTTCACAGACATCATCAAAACAGAAGGCGTTAAGGGTCTTTATCGAGGCATCACCCCCAACTTCATGAAAGTTATACCAGCAGTTAGTATTGGCTATGTTGTCTACGAGAACACTAAGACTCTCCTCGGCGTCAAAGCAGTCTGAGAAGAGATTGAAACTATTGTACAAAGGGGTTCATTTATTGTGCTAACCCATTGCCTACCAGCACCATGTGATCCCTGTATTAACCTTTGACCTTTGGGAAATGAGAGGATTCAGTAGTCAACGGGTTAAAAGAGCTGTGGCCTTGAATGGCTAAAGGACTATTTGAAGGATTCAAAGAAAGGAGGAGATATGACAGCAGAAGGTATCACGTCGGGGAGACTGACAGAGCTGTGTAAAGGTGTGTGATTAAGCAAGCTACGATGGATTCACTCTGTCAGCAGTGGACTGAGAACCAATAACTATTTGATGAACGCAATGTTGGAATGCTTGCCGATTTCCACGCAAGTTATAAAACTGAAATCAATACAATTTCAAAGCTGCAGTGTAGCTGTGGGAAGCTACCTGTTATAGAGAAGCAATGGATGCTTTGATACACTTTCGATTGTGAGCCAGAAGGGCATTAACTCATATAGTGTAAAACATAGTTAATCCCCTTCTGGTTATGAACAGATGATATATGCATTGCAAAAGAACAAATAAGGTGTAGGGGCATACTGTACATGTTCATGCACTGCATGTTTGTGTGGTGACTTTATTGATATGACTGAATCAAGCACTAGTTTTTATTCGGGAAAGGGGGGGGGGGGGTAGAAATTGGATTTGTGTCATGCACAATCAAAATCCTTTTATCTTGAAAGTAAAGGAGCACCATATTCTTTTAGCTGAGAAAGAAATGGCTTGTTTCAACACATTGGCACATATTTTAGTTTTAGAGCTAAAATTAACTTCATTGCGAAGAAAGGATTACTAAATAGTTGGTCTGTACTTTTTTAAAATCGAAACTTATTAAAGGTCAAAGGAAACCATGGGTATATATTCTATCAAAAAGAAGTGTGCTGATCTGTAATTGTTTGTTTACACTTGATGCAGGAAACATCAGCAGGGTTTTGGACTTCTTTTTTTTTTCATATGTAAAGTGGGTGGTAAGTGAGGATGATAACAAGTTGCTGCATCCAACAAATGTTCTATGTTCACTCTCATTGCTTGTTATAAGATGCATCATTTTTTAACAGCCGTCATAAACAACTATTGGACTTTAAAAAATCATTCCAATGAGAATTTGCACTCTTATTGCTGAAAGGGTATTGTTGTTATTTGAGAGGTTCTTTGTCTGATTTTATACAGTGCTTTTTCAGTAACAAGTAGCCGAAAAAGCACTGTTTAAAATCAGTTATCATCATAATTAATCCTGTATTGCCTCTTGCAAAATCTCAATATTCATAGATTTAAAGAAATATTTGTGTACATTTGCAGCACTGTCTATTCCTATCAATGTGTGTGTGGTGCTCCTAAAGAAGTATATAACTTTTCTGTCATTGAGATTTTCAAATAACAGATATGAGGAGAGCATGAAGAAAAAGGGTCTCTGATTGATCAGTACTACTGTGATTTAGCTTTTGCCTCTTCAGTGGAGAAAATCTGGTCCTCGTCTTATGAACAGTTGCTATTCAAAACGATCACAACTTGATATCAATCACATGTATGTATACAGCGGATAGAAATTTGTTTTTATTAAAGAATTTGTGATTGATGTAGAACAGTTGCAGCTCATTATAAGAGGAAGGCCCACACATTCAAATGTGATTTGAAATTGAGATGGTATTACAAATCCAGAAGTATCAGTATCGGAATTGGATGCTTTGAGAACTACCACTCACCCACTGTTATTAAAGACTTAGCTACCACGTATGGTGGGATAATATAGTGCCCCTCCCCCCTAAAAAATGGATGGTTTAAAGTAGACAGATCGACAGCTCCAAATGAAAATATATAGTAGTACCAGATATTAAACTTTCCTTATGATTCAGTCATACAACAACAAGACACACGTGTAGTTGCCTAGTTGCTTTTGAAGATAAAATATTTTACAAGAAACTTCTTGGATTTAGAGCTTGCCGAGAGATGTGTTGAAAAGGAATAGAATTATATAGATGATAAATGAGAGAAGAGGTCAAGCACAATTACTATACAATGTAGTTTTAACTTATTATCTTTTATTCAGGTAGTTGAATTTTACAGAAGATGAGGTGTATATTTCAATCTTAATTTAAGATGTATGTTATAATGTAACATGTATTCCAGATATATCTTTAATAGTATGTATTAAGCAAAAAAGTGGTGAGATTATCATTGCATATACATGTATGTAATATTGAGTCGGGTATTACGGACCGGTGTAAGTAATATGTAAGCAAAATGATATTGAAATTTATCTTGTATGTCAATGTATGTAGAATTATAATAGACTTGCATGGAATAGAATACTAACAGTAATATTCTCTATATATTTATCTGTTGGTGTTATTAAGACAAGTTCCGATGTATTAAATTATTATTTTGTTTTGAATGGCAGAATGCAGCAACTCATACGTGCATGATATTCATGTAGATGATTGTACAAATTAAGACTGGTTTCTACACTCTTGAGCCCAAGGAAATCATATCATGACCTGGCCTCTTGGCCAAGCTTTACACTATGTCTGTTGTCATTTTCATCTTCTTTCTCACACCCTTTCTCCTTTCTATTTGTACATGTATCTCCTTTTGACCGTTTCCCCTATTTCATTCCATTTCTCTGTCAGTCACTTTTCTCCTCCTTTATATCTTCTCTATATATCCCTTTCTTCAGTATCTCTCACATCTTTCTCAGTCATGTCTTTCCTTATCCTTTCATCACTCTTTAACTATCCAATTTAAAGTTTTATAGAGTTATTTTCTGGACATTGCTTAAAGCCATCTATTTGGATAAGATAAGAATATTTCAGAATTTACGCACTACATGTATGTATAATTTGCATAACATTTTCTACAAATAATTTTGTATTGCACTCCAACTTTTCTGAGCAATAATTATTTATGAGTGTTCACAGTTCAGTCTGTTCAAGTACAAGTATTGCAAGACATTGAACAGCAATACACATTGAATGTTTATGTACAATAACTTTCTCTTTAAATTGTTCATGTTCTGTGGAGTACTATGTCAAAGAAAAGCAATTTAATCATCTAAAATGCTTTTAATAAAATTGTTCAGAAATACATGTATATAGCAAATGTAATCATAGCCTATCATAGGACTCTCATTTCTCATGTTTTGCAGGGCAGTTATCTTTGTACAGTAAGTGTTTAACATTGCTACACCTCTGAAATAGTGTATTGTCTATATGGAGTCAGAAGGGCATTAATACTCATGTACTTTACACTGTCCAGGCTCTGGACATGTCTGAATATATCATAGTGGGTCTAAAGCAGGGCTCCCACTTAGCCAAGTTGGAGCCTTGAGTGTGACGAGCTGGCACGATCTTATGGCAAGCCGTTTTAGCATTAAAACATATTTCTTGATATCAAGAAATAAGTTAACGTTGTAAAGCAATGGTTATTCTTGGTATCAAGAAATTGATTTTGTGATATCAAGAATTGGATTTTGTGATATCAAGAAATGTGTTTTCATGATAAAACTGCTTGCCATAAGATCGCGCCAGCTCGCCACAACTGGAGGCTCCAACTCGGCTAAGTGGGAGCCCTGCTTAATGAACAATGCTCTATACAAGCATACAGCAAACAAATGGGTTGAGGACGATGATATGAAATGAGTTGATCAAAAGACATGTACGAAAGTCCATATGACTTATATTATAAGGATATGTGCGTTCTTGCATTTTAATGTATATGATTTTCAATTTCAGATAACAGTAATTTTGCTGGTCCAAATAGCCCATTGGTTATGAGAAATGCACTTTGGAATGAGTTTCTTTCAACATCTCTTGAAATAGGTTTTGGTCACTTTGACTTTTGATTATCTACTTATTTGACAAGGAATGTAGATTTCAACCTGCAAGTAATATGTGAGGCACTTTCACAAAGGGTATATGTCTGCAATTCATGTTTTTTAGCTGTGCCTTAAATTCAATTCTGCTGTTTCAAGTGCAATGCTGTTGTTTCATTTGTAATCGCCTTGTTTTGCATTGACCCGTAGTCTTATCACACTCACCCGTAAATTTGCTTGTGAGGAGTTTATTTTGTGTTGAAAGTTATTGTATGAAAGTGGCTCACATATTGTGCTCCTTGTTTGAAATGTTAAACTATCTCAGCGATAGATGTATTTAATGAATTTCCAGCGTCACTTTGATTTGATATAGAGATTCAGTTTGACTAGTTTCTACATACTATAATGTACTTTGGTGAATATTTGCCGAAGTGGAACATTGAACATTGGTACGTACATGTATCATGGGAACGGCAGTAGTGGAGTTTACTTACTTATGTATTCAAATCTCATGCATATTTTGTAAAACAGAATGTGCTCTCAGAACCCCAAATGCCTGCACAAAGTCTTGCCTTACATGGCATTTGTAGTGGATTACATTCATGGACATGTAATCACCAAAAGTAAATGGTAAAACTCTGTACATGATACCGGTCCTTTTAACAACAAAAAAGTCAGAATCTATATGGCCAAATTCTAAGAAGAGGCACTTCTTGATAAGATATCTTTACCTATATACAATTAACTTCCTTCAATTTCATGGAGAAAGTTTGGCATTTAATAGCAGCTTTGGTTCTCAAGGGTATTTCCAAAAGAGTAGCTCCTCATTCAACTATCATTTTATTCAAATGTATTGCTGACAGATAGAAGTTTAAATTTCCAGTGCTCTGTCTTCTTTCAATTTAGTACCAGTAGCTATAAAACGAATTGTCAGTTGACCTTTCTCTTTATAATTGTTGATATTATTATCTTACAAAATAAGATGTTTATTAGAATGTATACAGCTAGTGATGTATATGTGAACAAAACATACCGGTACTGTTCTGGAACAGATTGGAATAAACTAATAAAGTTGTTGGATTTTTTAATTAAAACTTTCAAAAATATTACTAACTTATTTTTTTCTCTTGTGTTGTACTGTATATGTGTATGTGTCATTTGGCAATTTTAAGTGAAATACATATTAAACAGATCTGACATACAATGAATTTAAATTCAATATAAGACTTTTATTTTTGTAATGCTGGACATATAATTTCATCATAAAATTGATGGTATTTCATGTTACTTCAGACAATAAAATAGAATTACCTGGTACATCTAATTTCTTAAATGACTTCAATAAAACACACAATAAAATAAAAATACAGATGAATTCCTCAAAAGTCTTGCCATTTTATTTAGTACAGTATGACTGCTTGAGAAATTATAATTACCCAAAAAACAAAAACTATGCCTCATTGCATATGCTCATTGGATCCTACGGTAATCAAATGATTGGACAAGCAAGCAGTAAGTGATTCACTTACTGAGACTGTCGTACATTTTGTTGTGAAAAAGCGTGCATTAGTTTAGTTTCCAGAACTATTAAACAACTTTTAAGTGTAGGAGATAAAGCGCTCTACAAATAATAATAATCTTTAAAGTCCAATCCTAATTAGATTAAACCGAAAATGGAAATTCGTTTTGCCCAATTGATTGTGAGCCCGGCAGCCACCAAGCAGCGCCAGATCGACGTTGCTCTATCCCTTATTGTTGAAGGCCAAACAAGGTAGCAACAACTATCATCTTTTAATGTCTTTTGGTAGGACGCGGCCGGGGTTTGAACCCACGACCTCCAGTTGTGAGGCTGACGCTCTACTGACTGAGCCAACACACCGGTATGTAGTGTAGTGAATGTGGGTTAATACATGTTTAGCACTGCTCATTGACATGTAAGTGTGCCTATTTTATTATTATTATTATTTTATTTGGCATTTTGTATAACAAATAACAGACAAACATAATATAAAGATCGAATATACATACATACTAGTATCTCAGTTACTTATGGGTGCATCAGACTGGGCAGCCTGGGTATGGAAAGAGCCAAAACTGATCACAATCTAGTAATCTACCGTCAATAAATGTATAAGCATCAATGTACAACGTTAATGTAAAGTAAAATGGGTCACAGCAGTAACGTAAATTGAACCAAATGGCCAGACAATTTAACATTTTGGAGTTTAGATAATACATATAATAAGAAACACAACAACAACATTATGGTGAAGTTCAAAATTAAAGCTGGAGAATGAAAAACTGAGAAACAAATAAATCAATCCGTGTTTACTTTATATATTACTTGGGATTCAGAGAAGGTTAAAACAAATCATACCGAGCAGTGTGGAAATTAAACACAGAGCCTATATATAGATGCACTTAATAGTGGGCTGGTAATAGTTTGTGAGTGTTTTTAATTAAAGTCAAATATATAGTGGATTAATTTGATAAAACAAATAAATAATTAAACAGTTTCATGGACGATAATGTTCTGTATCTCTGTTCTGTGTGTGTACTCAAGGATCTACCTGAGTTTTGTTGTATAAATGATCCATCATCCGCTCTTGTTGAGGCTGTTTATGTACCTATTGTACGCGGCCCGACAGCTTTGTATGATAAATGTACAGCTTCAACTTGAGCGCGGATAGGACTCATTCACATGCATCATAATGTCCAAGATGCCCCTTGCAATCTGAGGAATAGTATACATTTATATCCGTCTGTATCCAGTCACTGTCATTCCACCGCCCTCACTTAGATAATGTTGTCTCTGCTCTCATAAGGTACACTTGTGGTTTACAGTTCATCAGCATAAAACCTCACAGTCATACAGGCTGGAATATGTCACTTGTCATAAATCTGCATGTATATAGTCCATATATCCATTCTAGTGCCATAGATGAAAACAGCATCATCAAAGGAAACAAGTATCAGGAGTGCTCAATCTCCTGTTTTCTGTAGTAGCAAGAAATGGGGAAAAACAAATGAAAGAGAAGGGAGTGGTAGTCATATTGTACTATTAACTTTTTCTTACTTGACATGGCGAAAAGTGTTTGATGTATGTTGTTCCAAATGTTAAACAAAATTAACCACAGAGACTACATTCCATTTAGCTCATCTTTCTCATTGGGAGATCAGGTTTTCTAGCACTGGGAAAGCTTTACAAAAAAATAAAGTCCCAACATTTTCGAATCAACTTGGAAAATATATGTTGGAAAATAAATAGGTCCGACCGAAATGTGATGGAACCAAGATTACCAGAGTAGTGACAATGTAAGAACTCATATACCGGTAGTTAAATTAATTCTATTCATACCATGGTATAATCAATACAATTATTTTTCTCATTGAAAATTAAAGGGAACCAAACCTTCATACTAAGTTACTTTTATTGTAAGTTTAAGATATTTGTATAAAATCAGTGAAAATTTGAACAAAATCAGGCAAAGAAAAATGAAGTTAAAGCTTTTTGAAATGACTAGTCACTAGAGGGCGATATTCAATTTGATGACATCATTTGTGGACAACTGTCCATGCCTTTTGTACATCAAATTTCACAATTCTTTCGTTTTCTTCGTATTTATTTTTGTTCTTGATCCGACGTCATAACATGTGAAGTAGAATATCATTTTGCATTCTATAACTTGCATTCAGGGGAGTAGATTATCTCAATCACAAAAGGAAAAACATGAAATTTGATGTACAAAAGGCATGGAGAGTTGTCCACAAATTATGTCATCAAATTGAATATCGCCCTCTAGTGACTAGTCATTTCAAAGAGCTTTAACTTCCTTATTCCTTGCCCGATTTTGTTGAAATTTTCACTGATTTTATTCAAATATCTTAAACTTTTCAATAAAAGTAACTTAGTATGAAGGTTTTGGTTCCCTTTATTAATATTACCGGCACTAAATGCTGACAATTTTTCCTAAAACTTTTTTCTAATTATAATGCAAAAGTTGATAAACAGTGCCAAGTGTCCAACAGTAGGCCTACCTTCTAAAACTGCACCCTTACAGAGTTAACCCAGATTTTCATTACATGAAATTACATGTAGACTTACTTGCAACTGGGACAGAAGTAGAAGACGGTCTGCCCTTCATCAGCTGATCTGGTCTGTCTGGTGTGATAGTGAAGCCCGTCATGACCACAGTGAGAACATGCTCGGTCAACCTGATAAGCAAACAGTAACAAAATCAAGAACAATTCAAGGAAAAGAAGAGTTACCAATTCAAAGATAATTGTATTGGTTTGTTCGCAGTTTCTGACAAAATGATCAACTGGAATCACAATTTTTCTCATTGATAATTAGATTTTCACTTTCAACATATTTGAAGAATTCACATTAAATAAAAGCACTGATCCATATTTTCATTGGCTCTGGATTTTAATCTATGTAATTCTTCTTCTCTTCTGTACAGTTTCGAAGAATTAAACTTATTGCCTACAGCCAGGAACCAGGCCATTCATGCACTAAGCCTATGTGACTGAGACAATTACTGTTAACAAGTTAAGGAAAGTAAACTGTTCATAAAATCTTCATTCATTTCTAAATTGAAGGGCTCATTTGGTGACAAGTTCACATTTGAATATAAATGGCAGAGCATTTTTGAGAAGTTGACAGCAAATAAAATGAAGAAGAGAAAAGTATTTTAATGAAGTTCTTTTTATGGTAACAAATGACAATGTCCTCTTTATTATCAGAAGGAGATTGTATTTGAACTATGGGGAAATAAAAATAATAATATAATAATATATGAAATTTGTAAGGCATCATATCCACTTGAATTCTTGCTTAAGGAGCACTTGTGACACAAAAACAACAACAAAAAAGAGATCACATAAAAGCATCTGCATTATAAACAAAGGAACAGCAGTAAGATACATGTAGAACATACAAAAATGATAGAAAAATTAATTATATGCCAAATTAAACATACGGAATACATTTTAAGAATCTCCTAAGATTTGTTAAATTTTGATACTTACTACAGGTCCTAGATCTTCGGAGGGATGGCCTCTTTCTGTTTTTCTTGTCCTGCGCTCATTCATTTTCCGGTGAGAATGGTAGACTACATCTGCCCAGGTGTCTGAGGAAATCAATGTCAAAGAGAGGATATTAGATTTTTTCTTACAAATTAAGTAAGGTACATGTACATCACTCAAACAATAATAGTGAAAGAGTAATGTAAACAAACTCCTAAAACTGTTACGTTCGCTAACTGAACTCACGCGCGCGCGCCCGCACCACATGCTACCGTCGGACGATATGCAATTGTATTGTGCTGCAGTTTGCCGTGAATCCTGTGAGAAAGTGCATGCATATTATAAGTTTTTGTTTTTACTTTTTAGGAAAACTAATCCGAAAAAGATAAGAAAATTAAGGGTAACAAACATATCAAATTTTAAATCATGACCTTTAATTTCATTTGGACATTTGATGAATAGTCTAGATCTCTATTTACTTCATTTTGGGTATGTTTTACTTTAGTTTTAGTAGTAGTAGTAGACCTAGACCTAGACCAAAAGCTTCAGTCTCTCTAATCGTCGGTTGTTCCACTGAGACTACGTCTGGCTCCAATAGACCTCCGATTATAGAGACTGAAGATTGTCCTATCGGGACTGTACGGAACCAATGGTTCGGTTCGGCAGGACGGCGATGAATGAGATATGCTACGAGATTTTCACTCTTTACATCCTCATACATGCTGCAATATTACAATAATTACAGTCTAATTAAAAATAACATATATATATATATATATATATATAATATAATCTATTATAATAATACGACAAGCTCCATGGGTCCGATTGTGGGCGGTCCGAAGCTCCATGGGTCCGATTGTGGGCGGTCCGATGACGTATTTCGCGTCGAAACGCGTCGATCTGCGTCACCTAACGAGGGTCCGGGCTCGACGTCGGGAGAGCTATCTCCTCCCGGACGACGGGTCGAGGGGGGACGGGACCCGACCCGGGGGACGAGGAATTCTTTTCTACGTGGAAACGGCTGGGTTTTTTACCCATTCTGTCCCGCCATCGACCGGGAAATCGTAAAAAAACGATGTGACATGCTCATGAATATTATGCATGACCTGTTGCATGCATGCATGAGCCTCGAACTGTTTCAATCCATTGCCCCTAAAAAATTGTTTTTATTCTAATTTGATATTAGTCTAACCAAAAGTATTCAACAAATTACGAATGTGTTTTTATTCTGTTTATACAGTCAACAATAATTTGATAAAACGGAGATATACAATCACGCAAAAGCAACGACCTAGCTAAGGCTAGCTTATACTTTTGAGCAGCATTGTCCGACCTCGATCTATATGAATTGTCTGCCAAAATCAGAAATAAACATTTTGTGTTTGATTTTTAGCAAATACATGATATGATAATAACAAATTATGGTGTTGTATTTTTACAATCCTGATTAGATTTATATTGAAAGTTACAATAGCGTAAATGGCAACCGATCAAAGGTAGGTACGTACGTACTATCTCTATACATGCATGGGCTTCGGCTGTTCTGTACATGCATTGTTCTAATTAATAACAAGTGTGTGCGGGGTATACGTACATGATAATGCTCAACATGACACACAAACAGCGCTATTCATCTTCGCGTGTATGTGCACGTGTGTTCATGTTCTACATTGCGTTGTGCATGTATACTATATAGCGACTTTCACCAACAATCAAATATAAACAAAGCTTCTTTCATTCAACGTACTGATAGTTATACCTCGACTTGGTGAACCTCTTCTCGATTAAATAAAAGCACCTTAGACTACTCATTAATTGTTCGATAACACAAGTTTATTTTCTGAATCAAAAGCCCGCTTGCAGCTGATTTAAATAAGTAAAATTGTCTTATTACATTACATAACAGATTTCAGATTTCATGCAGCACCTAGACCTACATAATATATTTATAACTAACTCCAAGGAGCTCGAAGCTACCTGGGGTTATAACTTCTTGGTATAACGTAATCATAAGATCATCAACGTGACAAAAGCGAAAAAAAGAGATGAGGGTCGAGTTGGGCAAAACATCGGGGCAAGCCAAATTCTGCCACCAAAATCTAATATGCATCTACATCAGTCTGCAGACTACAATTTTTGCATTTAGAAACTGAAGAGGAATAAAAAAAATTAAATGCCCTTGGCCATAGGCGCCGGAAGTGGGGGGGGGGGGGGGGGCAGGGGGCAGTTGCCCCCCCCCCCAGTCAAAAAAGTGGGGGGGGGGGGGGCAAAACGCATTTTTGCCCCCAAAAAACGCTCCCCCCCCCCTCAAAAAAAAGAGAGAGCAGTAAAGGAGTAAACATGGTTTGTATTTTTAACCCCAAAAAACAATAATAAAAACCTTAATTAAATCACATATACAATTCCATTCAAAGAAAAGGAAAGTTCACAGGAATTAAATTTCATAAACATTGCGCAACGGTATTTATCAATGGAGCAGGTCTTTATAATAGCGATACGCGCATATCGTGGACATATTGTGCGAGAATGGAAACACGGGATGAGAAGACATATGAGCCCCTGAACGCTTGCGTACCGATGGGGAGGGGGGGGGGGGTGTGTATTTCTTATTCGATACCAGTGATTTACAAATGTTGCTGTTATGACATGATTTTCCGGTATTTTTTCTCCATTTTTGTGTAAGTCATACCTTTTTATGCGTTTGTTGGAAAAAAAGAAATTCCCAAATTACAGTCGTGCGAAAAATACGCTTATTTAGAAGCATTTATGTCATGGTCTGCCAAGTGGCTGGGCTCGAGCCCCCCCTCCCCCCCCCCCCCCTATGTTATAGAGAAAAAGAAAGAAAGACATAAAGAAACATAAGTGACCTGCCAATGTCACAAATAAGGTATCAAAAATGCTCATCTGACCGTAATTAAATGCCTAAAACCCCAGAGCTTACGGGGGCTCCGCTCCCGGACCCCACTAAGGGCCCTAAGGCGGTCCTCCTGGATGCTCATCTGACCGTAATTAAATACCTAAAACCCCCGAGCTTCCAGGGGCTCTGCCCCCTGGACCCCACCAAGGGCTCTAAGGCGGGCCCCTGGATACTCATCTGACCGTAATTAAATACATAAAACCCCTGAGCTTCCGGGGGCTCTGCCCCCTGGACTCCACAAAGGGCTCTAAGGCGGGCCCCTGGATGCTCATCTGACCGTAATTAAATACCTAAAACTCCTGAGCTTCCGGGGGCTCTGCCCCCTGGACTCCACAAAGGGCTCTAAGGCGGGCCCCTGGATGCTCATTTGACCGTATTTAAATACCTAAAACTCCTGAGCTTTCGGGGCTCTGCCCCCTGGACCCCACCAAGGGCCCTAAGGCGGCCCCTGGATGCTCATCTAACCGTAATTAAATACCTAAAACCCCTGAGCTTCTGGGGTCTCAGCCCCTTGACCCCCTGCCGAGGCTCATGCCCTGGACCCCACGCCAATTTACGCTCTACCTGATCGTTAATACTCCACTTTGAAAAACCTTCCTCGGGACCTGCATGTAACGTGTAAGACTGGTGGTCATGCAGATTTTTCGTCTGCCCCCCCCCCCTTCCGAACGTTTTTTCTCATTACGTCACTGCCCCTGGAAGGTGAGCCCCTGGAATGTTTGCCCCCGCCCCCCCCCCCCCCCCCCCAATCCCAAACTGCTTCCGGCGCGCCTGCCCTTGGCCTTGGTATTTGGTTAACTCTGATTATTAATAGAAACATTACTTCTCATGAGTTTAACTTCCGAGTCCGAATTCTAACGTTAAAGAAGAAGAGATCTACTTTTATTTTAATTAATCTAATTGATTCCACAACAATTAATCTATTCTAAGTAAACTAGAACTACATTTCCATTAATAAATTTGGATCTAAGTATGTAATGTTAACTTATGCATATTCACTTTTTACATAATAGCAGTGAAGGGATGTTCCTTTGTCTACCTGAGGAACTGTATATTTTTTCCGCTTTCTTTGTCAGTCATATTCATAGTGTCTGTTTTTTAATGACATCTGCAGCCGAAATTTGTGCGCCTATCTCCTTCTAAACCGTCCCCTTGGGATACCGGTGCACGGTGCCATCAGCCGCCGGAGAGTCTACTCTATATCAAATTGGCTATGCTCCGCCCGATGTCCACCTCCGTGTCGAAGTCCAGATCGAGCGAGTTGCGGCTTGATATTTACTCACAAATTTGGCCCCCTCCCTCGCTGCCTTTTGAATCCGCCCCTGCCCCACCCGCGCGCTCTAGAATCCCGCGGATTTCCGCGGGTCCAGCTAGTAACATAATGTTACAAAAATTGAAAAATTATGGCGTACGTGGTATACCACATGACTGGTTTATTAATTATCTCAGCAATAGAAAACAATTTGTTAGCTTTAAAGGTTTAAAGAGAAGGTTGAGTTCTGGGAAGAGGTGAAAAATAATTTGTGAGCATTACTCATTCTTATTATGCAAGTGTGGAAGAACATCAGTTAAGACATGTTCCCTGAAAAGCATGGCTCTTCAAATGCCTTCATATTCTAAATATGCATGTAACATCGTAAAAATCGGGGGGGGGGGGGGGCCGGCTTTTTACGCCACGTACGTGTTCGTGTAGTCCCATATACATCTTTCTGTGCAAGTGTTTGTAACTTTACCAAGACTTGGCCAAATTTCTTATCATTTTGATGATTCCAGAACCTTGCAATACACACAAATTCTTATATGCTAGATGATCAACCTTTTCTGGTCGGTTCCACACCGTTTCTTTCACAATGCAATCGCATGACCAGAACTCAACTTCATCTTTAAGTTCTGAGACAATGCCTGTGGTATGTGGAATTCCACAAGGGAGTATAATTGGTCCTTTGTTATTTCTGATATATATGAATGATATAATTAATACATTTGAATTATTACATTTTGTTTTATATGCAGACGATACCAACATATTTATTTCACATGCTGATAAAAATACTCTTCAAAATTATGCAAATATCAAATTAAACAAGATCTCTTGCTGGTTCAAAGCTAACAAATTATTTCTCAATACTGACAAAACTAAATATATGTTTTTTTGTTCAAATAAGCGCCAACAACTTCAATTTGATTTTTCGATAAAACTAGATAACCTTGAAATACAGAGAGCAAGCAGTATCAATTTCCTAGGAGTACAGATAGATGATAAGCTAACTTGGGCTAACCACATCAACTCCATTCGTGGAAAGATTAGCATGTCTATAGGTATGTTGAGTAAGCTAAGTTATTTTCTACCGCTCAAAACCCTTTTCACTTTATACAATGCCATTGTCCTGCCTTATTTCGATTATTGTAGTCTTGTATGGGGAGGGGCCAGCTCGTGTCATTTAAACAGGCTACATACTTTACAAAAGAAAGCCATTCGCCTATGCTCAAACTCCCATTATCTTGCCCATACCCCGCCGATGTTTAAGAAACTGATACTAAATTTCTCTGATAATATAACAATTAAAACAGGAGTCTTTATGTACCGTTATTCGATTTTTTTTTGTTACCACCCGTGTTCGATAATTACTTTGTTACAGTTGACAAGAAACATAATGTAAACACAAGACAAAAAAATAAAATTTTCTTGCCATATGCACGTTTAAAGCTACGAAAGGTAAATTCTATTCAACAAAAAGGGGGGAAATTATGGAATAATATTGACGACTCAATCAAACATGTAACCACTCTTAGTTCTTTCAAGTCGAAATTTAAGTTGCGTCTTCTTACCACATATATATGACTTCCTATGATACATACAATTACTATATCAATTATATCGTTCTGTGTTATTATTGTGTTTTAGTTTGTAATGTCCTGTACATGTCTTGCATTTTGTTTTATTGTGAATTTTAATGTTTTGTATTTTACACATTTGTCATTTATGTTATGGGTCCACCCACTTCTCTCAAGCCATCGGCTTTATCGGGTGTAAAATGATCCAGCACAATTCTCAATGTATATATATTGTATGTGATTTTTTATGAAATAATAAATTGAATTGAATTGAATTGAATATAATAATAGCCCAATAGTCCACTCCAAATTTTATTAAACCGAAACGGAAATTCTTTTTGCCCAATTGATCAACGTTGCTCTATCCCTTATTGTTGAACGCCAAACAAGGTAGCAACAACTCCCATATTTTAACGTCTTTTGGTATGACGCGGCCGGGGTTCGAACCCACGACCTCCCGGTTGTGAGGCTTATTTGACTTACGATAGCTTGCTCATTTAGATCCTAAATTAATGATTAATCCGAGAAAGTCTCGTCGTCAACAACTCAACATTATCCGTCTTGGTTTTAGTTGATGAATATTCATTTTTTCTTTTCGAACGTCCAATAGCTACCGTAGCTACGTACGAGTCAGCCCGGCTTGACCAACGAACTCCCACGAACGAGTGCTCTGATTGGCCATTGGCTATGTTTTGGTAGGTGGACCCGGAAATATATCGGCTTTCGAATGCATGAACGTACTGCTTCGCGGTTCTGAGATACAAATTGGATAATTCTTAAAGTAAGTCCGTAAATTATGTATTTAATATTAAGTTATCAAATTTTGATAACTGTAATTAGGACAAATGACATACCAACCTAATTTACATCTGATTTAGAAATCAGAAAATTAGATCTAAATAAAGAAAA
The DNA here is from genome assembly GCA_035222895.1 of Strongylocentrotus droebachiensis. NCBI lineage: Eukaryota > Metazoa > Echinodermata > Echinoidea > Camarodonta > Strongylocentrotidae > Strongylocentrotus > Strongylocentrotus droebachiensis. The sequence continues at coordinate 134,728 of JAVYIG010004837.1, forward strand.
TCGGGGGAAAATTTCGGGAACGAAAAGATGTTCCGCTGTGGCTCTAAATTACCCCCACGGTACGAGATCTCTGGGTTACCATCTGTATTGGGGAATGACAACAAATGTCAGTTTTATTAAAGAAATGACCCATATCAGACGGTTATTTCTGTCTAACCTAGACCTAGTACCGGCCTAGGGGTCTAGGGACAGTAGGGTGTCTCCACGCCAAAGTTACGGGTCAAAGTTTGGATAGACTTCTGAAGTTCTGAACTAGCGCCGCGCCGAGTTTTGTACAGTGGTGTTTAAAATGTTGAGAATCAATAGAACAGCCTGGATAGTAATGCAGCTATGCCTATGACTACGTACATGTGTATGTATGGAGTCGGGCTAACTCGGACCCGGGGACAACTCGGCCCAGATGCAAAAACGGTCATTTTTTGCATGTTTAGGTTTAGGGTTAGGTTTAGGGTTAGGGGTAGGGTTAGGGTTAGGGTTAGAGTTAGGGTAAAATGAAAAAAAAAAATGACCGTTTTTGCATCTGGGCCGAGTTGTCCCCGGGTCCGAGTTAGCCCGGATCCGTATGTATGTGTGCCTTGCCTGGCACCAGCGATTCTGACTAAAATCGTACCGCCCGGGCACCCCTAAACTCTGGGGAAGCTTTTACATAGGCCCGCTTCATTCTAACTTACCTGTGGCACTTGTTTGATAAGAGCATTTTTTACAGTACACGTCCAAACTGCCCCGCTCTGGAAAGGGTAAAATAGTGCCACATCTCGGACAGAATTCCTTTGCAACAGAAAAAGTTGTATCTGCATCCATTCTTAAAAATTTAAGCTCAACACCTCAAGCGTTGTAATCTGAAAATGAAATTGAATTTCAGTAAACGTGGTCGTGGAAATGATATATCGGATATCAATAACAGCGCGACTGCCCAAGGAATATTAATTTTCAAGGAAAATTAAAATGTTATATGAGGATTTTTATATATAAATTCCACTCAAACAGATAAAACCAACAAAAAAACACTTTAATTTTTAAAATATATCATTATTGATTTTTTTTTTATTTGATGTATGGATCGATTAGCAGTCTTTAAAATAGATTAAGTATATCAATAATTCGGAGTTTCCTTTAGGCGATTCTAACACTTCAATTACATGTATGATCATCCGAATTAACTTTATATATGAACGTGTGCATACTGTAGTTCTTTGCGATCGCGACTTTCATGACTTTGTGAGGTAAACTTCTAGGAATTTAGCTGATCGACGTTGGATTCAAGCATAAGAAACACACAATGGTTAACACCGATAATGAGGAGACTCAGGAGAGAAAGGTTGTTATCATAACTGGGGCTAATGCGTGAGTATGTTCATTGAAAACGTAGTCTGTGCAGTGTAAAGAATGTCTTGACTTTGGGGTTTTGTCTCTGTGACATGACTGTCAGATTGTGAGTGTGTTTGTGTGTGAGATGAGACTGCACTGATGAGATCATCAGCTGATCGAAGCTAAGCTGACCTCTCTAATCAAAGGCATTTGGCCAGTGCAGTCACAGGCAGAGCCAGAGGGCAAAAGATGAAATGATTTAGCAATTAGCAGTGCAGCACTGTTTTTTCAATTACATCTTGAAATTACATGTTCGAGACCCCTATTATATATTGCAGTTTTAAGCTAGATTCTAGGTACCGGTATACAAATTTATCTAGACTACGACCTATGTATGAACTACGGAGAGTACGTAGACCGTATCTAAGAATTCAAGACGTTTGTTTTTGTTTTGTTGTTGAATGAACGTGGTGCTTCGGCTTTGCTACTTTTCTCCCTCTTTTAACTTGATCTCAATGTTTATAAATCACCTTTATTTCAGTGATTTTGAATGCAAATAAACAATATTACAGAGGTTCATTCACCTTTTTTTCTCAGAGACGGCCTGCATTGAAAATGTTAGGGTGTTCTTTTTTTCAGTTTTGAAATTTGGGCGTTAATTCCAGAGAGAAAATTTAGAGGCTCAGGTGCTGTTTCACAAGGATCCTAGGTTGAACTTATCTCTCAGTTGGACTTAACAATTATGGAAAGCCGTTGGCATCTTTGAAAATATTTGGTAAAAGTTATTTTAAAAGGCATATAATGTTGATTCAAATCATTCATATTTGTTATTATCATGGGTTATTTCATGTTCTTGGTGTGGAATTTATGAAAAGTCTAAAATACTTGTTTTTGTTTTTGAATAGATCTATATTTTACTTTAATGCTACAAATGGCCAACTTAGAGTTAAGTTCGACTTAGAATCTTTGTGAAACACCTTCCTGATTTACTGATAACTCATGTCAAGCCAATATTATGCCTGAAGCAAAATAATTAAAAACGTTTAAGAACTTTTGTGATATAAATTTATTTAACATTTTTTCATCTCAATCTACATTTATATAGTGATATGATAATTGTTTATATTTTGTTTAGATGTCCCAAAAAAATTCACAAAGGAAGATTGTTGTGCTTACCGGTAACTAAGACTTTATGAAAGTTTGTGATTTTTATTTTCTTTCTGCATTATTTATATTGACCCAGTGGGATTGGGTACAGCATAGCAGACCGTCTACTAGCCCTGGACATCACCCTCCTCATCGTCCTAGCATGCAGAAACCTTTCCAAAGCAGAGACAGCCAAGCAGAATCTTCTCTCTTCTCACCCAGATGCCACAGTAGACATTGTCCAGCTTGATACAAGCAAACTGAGTTCAGTCTACAAGGCTTGTGCAGAGATTAAGCAGAGGTATTTCATATTCTCATAGATCACTGTAGTCTTAATCTTAGATTGTTCTTCATTTGATCTAAACAAGTGCAGTGCATCTCCAGTTTCTTTTTTTTTCTTTCTTTTCTTTTTATTCTATCTTTTTTCTTTCTTTCTGTCTCTTTCGAGATATAGCCTAAAGGCACACAAGATAATTGATTCACCTAGTTATTGGGCTCTATATATAAGCTAACTAGGCTTGAGTCGGTACGGTCGATCACACCGGGACCCGACCGTTGCCGTCGGGTCCCGGTTTCGTTTTTGAGAACCGACGCTCCGAAAAAAATAAAGAAATATGTAAGAAAGTGCAGTTTTGCACACCACTAAAATCAATCCACCTTAAAACTTAAGTATTTAATTGTTACCAATCATATTCTAGCTCATCCTGAATCAATTTGAACTGCTGATATAAATTGCAAAGCAGTTCGCCCCATGGGGTTGTTTTTGCCAGCTACTGTACTGGCCGGGTCTCTCGGCAGGATTAATAAATCAGGTTGAAAGAAACATTAATGTTTGAATAATAAAACAGCTTTCTAAAAAGCGCTTCTTTACAACATACCGATCGAATAATTTTTAAAAGACAAAATATATATTTTTTCTTTGATTTTGAACACCGCATGCTTCTTTTAAAAGCTGAAAATTACTTGGTAATCACAAGAAGTTTCGATACGGATAGTTGTTGCAAGGCAAGTTCAGACTAGTCTCGGAAAATGCGCAGTGCTCCTCGTCGTGAGTAGTTGTCTTTCCAATTGTGCTCTCGATCGTAGCTTTTAATGATTTTTTTCTCGTCTTTGTTTGGGTTCGTTCTGGCACGCCTTACAGCTAACGACGAGCACTGCGCATTTTTCCGAGACTAGTCTTAACTTGCCCTGCAACAGCTATCCGTATCAAAACTTCTTGTGATTACCAAGTAATTTTCAGCTTTAAAAAAAAAGCATGCGATGTTTAAATTAAGAGATAAATATTTATTTGTCTTCAACAAATTATTTGATCGGTATGTTGTAAAGAAGAATTTTTTAGAAAGCCGTTTTATTATTCTAACATTCATATTTTTTGACCCGATTTATTCAACCTGCATGAATCAAAATGGCGGCTCGAATGTTGTCTTTATATTCTTGCTCGAGTTTTTTTTACTTTGAGAGGCACGATAATGGCACTAAACATCGCCAATCATGGATGAAAATAATGTCAAATGGAAGAATATACCAATCTGTGTCGAGGTATGCATGTGTTGATTTATTTATACTGATAAAAAAGGTCACTTTTAAGGGACATACTGATGATATGCGCTTTTTATAGAGGCAAGTGACAAATCCTGCGAGCTGATTTCGGGACACCGGGTCCCGATCGGTGCAAGGCCGTCGGGACCCGGTTTATGAAAATCCCGACATGACTCAGGCCTAAAGCTAACAATGGGAAATAAATAAAGTACTTTGATGACAAATAAGTCAGAGTTACCTATTTGAGCTGTGTCATTAAATAGAAGAATTTTAAATGACTATGAAAAGCATGTCGTTTTAACCTTCTTTTTTTTAATTGGGGGGGGGGGGGGCAGGAAACTGTGTTCTTTGTACTTAGGTCATCATGGCAGTCCTGTACATGTATATGTACTTTGATTCTGTATCATCTGAAACAAACAGGAAAAATGAAAAGATGATCATGATTCTTAGTTTCTTACACAGTAATATTACTTTCTTGTTTTATCATTTTTATCAGAGCTTAACTTCATTTTTGATTCATAATTTATTTACAAGTGAGTAATGCTTATACAAACATATTGATGTTTATTATTCTGTTTACTTTTCTTTCAGATATGATCGACTTGATTACCTGTATCTAAATGCTGGTACCATGCCTAATGTGACATTCAACTATTCAAACTTCTTTAAGAGTATGTTGAATCCGTAAGTATGCTCTTCATATTCTTTGCCCCATAACACAAAAGGTTTGCAAACAATAGCAAAATGACAATGGCCAATCAAGATCCTTGTTGCATGCACATATTTTTCAAAGGGCTGACTTTTAACCAATCAAAATCATTGTTTAAAAAAAGTACCAAGAATGAAAGTAGTAACCAATATTCTATTAGTACACTATGAGACTGAGAGTGAATACCTTTTTCCTTCATATGTTTTACATTTCATTTTCATGCTTATTGAAAGGTGAACGAATGAAAATGTTTATTATAATTTATGGCTACATGTTTTTTTATTATGTTATTTTCAGAATTTTAAACCCAAATTTACAGTTAGCTTATCAGGAGTGTGTACCGTAATGTCTGATAAACATGGAAAGTAGTTTTCTCTGTACTGTAGATTTACATGTATGTATGATAATTTGCTAATATCAGCTATTGACAAAGCGCCCTACCAAAATGGTACGATGTATGTTGTTCTACATTGGCAATTAGTATTTCTCATCATTCTTCAGGTTAAAGTTCATCAGAATTCTATCAACTGGTGAGGGTTTACTCAACGTTCAAGATGGAGAAACAGAAGACGGACTTAGAAATGTATTCTGCACTAACATCTTTGGACATTATGTACTGGTAAGATAAACATTTCTAATCAATTTCTCAACACTGAAATAAATACAATGGTCATATCATTTTGTCCCCTACCCCCACTGCCCCTTAAATATACATGTAGAACAAGACATGTTTATGTCACAATTTCTTGATGCCTATGTGTGTAGTGGAAATTATGTATCATGATATGACCGCACATTGCAGTTCACAGTGTGCTGTTTATCACCTATTCAAGGAATGTGACCTCTTATTTAACAAAGTTAAAAAATGGCTTTCGTCTTCAGCAAACTGTAGTAATATAAAATCTGTTACGTACACATATTTTTTGACTTTATCTGTACTTTATTTCCCTTTAGTTCTTTTATTCGTTATATTCAAGCTTTTTTTCTATTTCTTGTATTTGAATCCAAGTGTTGAATATGTCTTTGATTGAATCTGATTTGAATCACCTTGCCTTTGTGCAGATTCAAGGTCTACTGGACATGCTATGTGAAGATAGTGGTTCTCAGATTATATGGACATCGTCTAGCAATGCATCAGCTCAGCTCTTCAGTATAGAGGATATACAACATGAAAATGGGTAAGTGACCAAAATCAACTTTCTCATGAAGAAGGGCTACCTGTCCTGGTGAATCCAGATGTTTAGAACAATTTTAAAGGAAATGTTCTTCTTGCAGATATCAATAATGTACAATGTGATTATTTGGATTAAAATACCTTGAAAGGGGAGAGAATAGAAACGTGTAAAAGACCATCAATAGTTAGGTAAGGTAAAGGGTGAGGTTAAAATGTATTTAAATATACACTTGTCCTGGTTTATAGTTCCCTATTTTAATTTTCTTATAATTTGCTAATGCTCATTGTTGTATATATTAGGGCTGTGCATAACCGTGTAATGAGGTACTCGATTACCGTACATTCCCAGGCTTACTTGAATACTTGGACGGCATGTGTTTTTTTCTTTAATTTTTTTTTTTTTTTTTTTTTTTTTTTGGCCACCATCATACTCGGTAGAAGTATCCCAGGTCCGTCTCCGAAAGCCCAATTTATTTTTTTAAATTTATCTCGGAGTCCAAACAGAAATCCGGACATTTGGTCCCAGTTTCTGAGTGGTGAGTTGACAGTAATTGAGCTGGGAAACATTTTTACCCACGGTACCATGCCGGCACTCTCCCGGACAGGGGTAAGCATCGGCCTGGACAGTGCCAGGTGAACGGAGGAAAAAAATGGCGGCCGAGCATTCAAGTATGAGAAATCGTACTCAAGTAGTTGTCAACAGTTGTCAACAGTTAACAGTGCGAGTATTCGAGTACTCGTTGCAGCCCTATTATATATCTTTGTATTGTTTTGATTGAAAATGAAAATCAATAAAACAAATTGGATTGAATTGAATTGTGCGTTATTGCTATGTTTCAATATCCTTGTCTGTGACCCACAGATCGGAATCCTACAGCTCATCTAAGCATGCTGTTGATCTTCTGAGTCAGGCATTGAACGACAAGTTCAACTCTCAGGGCGTCTACAGTAGGGTCACCTGTCCTGGCTTCACATCCACCAACATGACATCACCTATACTACCAGGATGGATGTGGTCTTTCAGTACACCTCTACTCTACCTGGTAAGAGGCTTCCACAGTCTTGTCATTCACACTTCATGTGGAAATCGTGTGCAAAAAAATTCTTTAAATTTGTCTATGTTTTGATCAAAGTCTCAAAGAAGTGATTACATTCATTTAAACGAGTACAATAATGCAATGTGTTGTGACATATGTGTATCCACTGCATAAAGTCGCTATTCTTTGCTGAACATTGACAATAAGAAACCACAGTGATATTTTGTGGGCAGCAAATGATTCAAATACTTCACGGGCTATGGCACCAAATTAATCCAAACTTTGTGAGCAGCAAGATATTCAAGGAAGAAAAACAGTGAAATATACGTTTTTGAAAACAATGAAATAAAACAAAAATTAAGGCCATGTTTCTACGCCTCTTTGTAATTCTTCATTTGCTTGTCAATTACTTTTTGAAATTGAAATCATCTGATGCTTATCAAAATGTTGTTCTATATTGTCAGTTTCGTCTAGTAGCACCAAGGCTCTGTATCACCCCTTATAATGGAGCTGAAGCATTGGTAAGTTGTGGAACTTTCTGTTTTAAGAATTGGTAAATTACAACTTAAAGTGTACGATGGAATACATTAAGGTAATAGATAATACCATAATCTCCAGAATGTTGCTTCAAAACCCCTGGAAATTTAGCAATTTTTGATTTGGACAGTTGCATGCATGTAGGCTGCATCAGGGGAAAGTTATCCACTGTAATATTTGCAATTTTTTTCAGACTTAAAATGTTTTAAGCAAGTCCAGGGCACTTTCTTATAAAAAGTTTTAACTATTTACAACTATGTACTTACCTGTAAAAGATGGGAGTTGCAATAAATTTCAAGTTGTGATTAATTTTTTTTAAATTGCAACTTTTTACAAGATGAGGCTTAGGATTTTTAATCAATTTAATTATTGTTATGGAAAAAATATTTTTATTTTTTTTAATTAAAGAAAAGGAAAGATGGGGAAACCCATTTTGTACGATGTTATTTACTCTAAAATTCTCTCAAAATCAAAAATAGGATCAAATTTTTATCAAGTTGAGGTGCCCTGTTTTTGCTAGGGTGTATAATTACTGGGGGGGGGGGGGGGTGTTTCACAAATACTTAGATCGACTTACGCTGGACTTGAACTATGACAGGCCATTAATACCACTGGTTGCTCTCATCATTGGTCTCTCAAGGGACGTCACAAATCTACAAATTTTACATTTTTGATAGTTCATTATAGAAGAAAAAAAGTAACTTGAGATATATTCATGACTTATACTACGGTATGCTTTTAAGGCCCTTAATAAGTCCTAAACCAGATGTAAAATTAGAGGGGAAAAACCTTAGAAATTATGATCTTTAAAAAATATTTTTTATATTCCTTCAACAATGAACTATCAAAAAATGGAATTTCTGTAGATTTGTGACCATGATTTGTACGTCCCTTGAGAAACCAATGCCACAAATGGTTAGAGGAACTACTAGTGGCATTAAAGGCCTGCCATATAGTTCAAGTCCAATTGAGTTGATCTTAGTCTTTGTGAAACACCCCCTGTAGTACAATAAGGGCTGCTTTTTATGTACTGTGGTAGGCAAGATTAGGTGTTGGTTTGGTGTCTCCCATGCATCCCACAATTAATGGACTCATTTTTTTTTCTTCTTCTTGTTTTACAGGTTTGGTTATTTAGTACTTCTCCAGAAACGACCAAGTCTGATATAAAGTATGTCAGCCACTGCTCTCTATTTGGAACAAGATATGTGCACACAGACAAGGTGTGTTTTCTCATACCCCTTTTCATCATAATGCTCTACTGTAAAGAATTTGATTGGGAACTGTTGTTGATTTACATTCACAGTAACAAATGAAACGGGATGCGTTTTTGCGGGTACTTGAGATTTAATAGAGGATGGAATCTTGTTACCCTGAATATCAACATCATGACAATAATAACAACTACGACACAAACTTTCCCAACTGAATATAAAATACGTTTACTTAAACGTTACACTGCTCCAATCTGCCCCAGGGAAGGACCCGGGTATCATTTTCGAATCTTTTGATCAATTTATACAAGTATCTGCACATGAAAAACTGGATGGAGCCGGCATGTCCAATCCATAGTACTCTCTGCATCAGGGCCGTCAACAGACGAGAACTTGTGTACAACCCCCCACAGCCCGTAAAAAGGCGACACTGTTTCCTCATTAAAGAGGGCGAACAGAGTTTACCTTCTCATATGGAATTTAACTGTGAGTACCACAAAGTGGGCTGTACGTATAACACCCCTCTGCATACAAAGAAGACACACGGTTCCACTGCATTAAACAGGCGAACAGATGCCTACTTTACAGGAGGGTACATGTTATAAATAAACAGGATACCTGTTATCATCGGGGCCCTTACCGGAAAACAATAAATATTGAGCTCTGAAAAACTGGATGGAGCCGGCATGTCCAATCCAAAGTACTCTCTGCATCAGGGCCGTCAACAGACGAGAACTTGTGTACAACCCCCCACAGCCCGTAAAAAGGCGACACTATTTCCTCATTAAAGAGGGCGAACAGAGTTTACCTTCTCATATGGAATTTAACTGTGAGTACCACAAAGTGGGCTATACGTATAACACCCCTCTGCATACAAAGAAGACACACGGTTCCACTGCATTAAACAGGCGAACAGATGCCTACTTTACAGGCGGGTACATGTTATAAATAAACAGGATACCTGTTATCATCGGGGCCCTTACCGGAAACCAATAAATATTGAGCTCTGCAAGATACAATGGCCAATTAAAATAATCCAAATCATATTCTCCAAAACACAACCTTCCCATGGGGTATTCTGCAGCAGTGTGTAATACACATAATAACCTTTATATGTATATATTAACATATATACACATACACATATATATATGCGAAGAGGCAAAAATGCCAATTTCCGCCACACGGGCACCGCCCGCCGCCACTGAGCGTATATATTTTTATCGCGTAATGTACGCATATAAACTGACATAGTAATTTCACCCTAAATTCTAATGGGTTACTTTCGTTTCACTACGCGTTTTAAACGCGAACACGAACTTGAACCTATTGAATTCAACCAATTACCTTAATTTCATTTCAATACCAACGTTGTGCGATTTCGAAGCTTGAGCTAAATCAACCAACTAACCAAAATAACGTGATAACCACCTTTCGTTTTCAACCAAAAACAATAAATTAAACACCTTAATGACCTCGACTGTGACTATGCTCATGAAAGCACTCCGCAATAACAGTAAGTATAGTAAAACAAAGCCACGAACGGCTATATATATATATGAACTAAGTACACAAACTTGAACGTGAACATATTGAATCCAACCAATTAGCCAAAATAACGTGATAACTACATGTACCTTTCGTTTCCAACCAAAAACTATAAGTTAAAAGCACATTTATGGCCACGACTGTGACTAAGCTCATGAAAACACTCTGCAATAATCGGTAAATAAAACAAAGCCACAAAACGGCTATATATATATATATATGTACAAAGTACGCGAACTTGAACTTGAACATAATGCATTCAACCAATTACCATATCTGTTCAATACCCACGTTTTGAAATTTCAAAGCTTAAGCTAAATCAACCAATTAATCAAAATAACGAGATAACTACCTTTCATTTTAAACCAAAGGCAGTCTTCAATGAAAAACGCGTTCATGGTCCCAACTGTGACCAAGCTCATGAGAAAGCTTTGTAATTTTCATTAACTGAAATACACAGCATCAAAATCCGGGTATATATATGTAATAAACTTAACATGTTAATCGTAACCATTAGCCTAATAAGTCTCTTTCGCGTTACATAAAAGTTTTATGCTTTTAAAGCTCGAGCTAAATAAACCAATTACCCGAAACCTAATAACTACCTTTAAACATCAAAATGGGGAAACATATACTGTATATATATATATATATCTATACGTTAAATAAATCAACTTAACATCTTAATAAAAACCACTAGCCTGATAAGTCTCTTTTGCTATAACGTACGAGTTTTGTAATTACAAAGCTTGAGCTAAATAAAAATAGACCAATTACCCGAAACAAACGTGATTACTACGTTTCATTATGACTTGAATAACAAAAAAACTCCACGAAAATCTATGCCATGTTTTCCAACCCCTTAATAAGGCTATGAAGAAACATATTATTTCCGGTCTCGGAGAGATGAATACCATCATTCCTAAACAGCTCGCGCCGCTCGTGCCTGATGCCCAGGTGAGTCAAAGCACTGCCCCCGATCGTGCGGCATATGCGCCTGGCGTGCTTGTTTAGAGCTCGCCGCGTCCGATCAATTTTGGGCTGCTCGTCTTTACTGAAGCCGCTGTAGGTCCTGCGAGGCAAAATATCCGACCAAATGATGCGGGCATTGGGGAAATGTTCGTGCAATTGTCCGAGTGTTGTATCCAAAAGCAAGAACAATTCGTCTTTTTTAGCTTGCCCGACGTCGTTCGTCCCCACGTGCAGAACGATGTGCGACGGAGAGGAACCGGGCAGCACCCATTGGACATGTCCACTTAGTTGACCTAGCTTAAGGCCCCTCCTTCCTCTCCAAACGACGTTGGCTGCCGACCCCAAACCTTGTTTTCCCTTACGATGCGCGAAGGCAGCTAACCAGTGGATCATGGAATCGCCTATGAGCAGGATTGTACGAGACTGGCAACCTACAGCAGGAATGAAAAAGAAAAAAGGAAAACTTCCGGCAGCTCATTGTTGTTGATAACTCGTTTCAAAATCACCAATGAAATGTAACAATATTGATCTTCAACTGCCTCATGCATAAACATGAGTCAATTATAAATACTATTTAAACATATAGATCAACCCAAATAACTGATAATTTTTCTTAACACGCTTCCTTAAACTCAAATGATTAAAGAAGTAATATGGTACAATACATCATGAATTATGCAACAGGTAGCATATTAATACGAACATATCTCTTATGCGCGTCCGAGGACCAGCGCCCCGTGTTCTCAATTTCCCCTGCGTCAAACCGGTCATAGCGGCTAATGTGGCCGCGCCTTTTCTGAAAGAATGTGAGTAAATCGTGCTACTGGCAGATCCAAAAAGGACAAACACTATTAATTTGTCTGGCCGAAGGGGTCGCTTTCACGAATTGCATCACCGTAGTAGGCGGGGGTTGAATGCGTGCATGGTGCTGTGGCAGTCATAAGCCACAATTCACTATCAATGACAGCCCATGATCTAGTGGGTTCTCTTGCTTGCCTCAGCCTAAACTGCGCATCGTATGTGCGCCAGCCGTAGCCGCCAAATCTAGCCGCCGTCCGGACGGTGTCCATATACTTAAACATCTCTAAGGCCCGAACTATATGCTTCTCGGTGTATATAGACGCAAATACCAAAAATGCGCTGGTCCATTGCTCTATTGAGGTTATTCGCGGCACCCCTCGCTGCGGTTGTACCTGCAATGTCGACCCCGACAGGGCAATAACCGTGGGTGCGCTGCCGTCTGGAACGGGGACATTTTTTAGCAAGGCCCCTAAATCAACAAACTCGCCTTTCCAGATTCTATCCCGCAATGCGCGAGGAACAGCTGACCCCAGCACCTCCCGAGGAGTTGCCAACAAGGGAGGGGCATTGATCATAAGCCCCACCTGCTGCGCCTGCTCAGGGCCTCCAATTGAGTTTAATGTATCAATACCCGCGCAAACCAACGGCCTAGAATCGTACTCACTTGCGGATGGACCCGGTCCCCGCTGCTCCACTCCGGGGTTCGGCTGCGGTGCCTGGACGAGAGGCTCTGATACGGGCTGGGAAGGCGGAGCTGTTGCAGTTGCAGTTCTCCGTGGACGTGAGGACCCAGTTCGGTCAACAGTTGTCCACCTGGATTGCTGCTTAGCCTTCGGCATTATAATTCCCGACGCGATGATACAATTAACAAAGTTATGTAGCTAATATAAAGTTAACCAGTTATGAACTCCAAATGTACACAATTCAAAATCCCGTCGCCGTATATAATTACTCTGAAGAACCAAGTTGTATTAAAATGTTCCCTTCTGTAAATCCGATGTGGAATCGAAGTATAATAGTTGCCGACTACAATGTTTCCTCAATAAAGTCCAATAAATTAATTTGCCACCGAATAATGTCTATGACCATCCTCTAAAAAATCTGCAAGGTGAATGAGGATTCTCACGCCAACACCGTGAGAACCAATATATCCCAGCTAAAATAATTCCATATATAAATTCGAAACATACATTGCGCACATTCCTTTTATAGATACGCGTACATGAAAGAAGCCGCGCGGCTGACTCAAAGGGTGTCGGCATGTTATTGTTTTCTATCAAGATGCCGCTAAGGGTCATCACAGAAGAGAAGCCGCCGCGAACTCGTGATGTCACTGATGAATGTAAACCATTTATATCGCCCTTCGTTCGATAAAATTTCTTAATGTTCAGGCCTGATAAAAACCTGATTTATTTTTATTTTTCCCAAATTTTTTTTTTCTTCCCAATTTTATCCCGATTGTTTCCCAATTTGTCTTACTAAAAAAAAGGGGGGGGGAGGGGTGTTGTTAGATGCCATTCCCCCCCCCCCCCCTCTAAATCCTCTTCTTCTTTTTTTACCCAAGGGGGACGTGGTGGTTGAGGGAAAATATACAGGGCTCGAATTACCCACCGGCAATCGGCAATTTGCCGCAATGCCCCTCTCACTGCCGGAATGCCCTTTTCAAAATCAAACCGTTTACGGCCACAATATTTTAATCCACAAAAGTTTTGCCGACATTATAGGCATCGTAAGCCAACCCGACTTGTAATGTTCAAAAAGGTTTTGTTGCCCATACGGAGCTCTAAAAACAATGATAGTCGGCAAGGTTTAGTTGCCCCTCCGGAGCTCTAAAAACAATGATAGTCGGCAAGGTTTAGTTTCCCCTCCGGAGCTCTAAAAACAATAATAGTCGGCAAGGTTTTGTTGCCCCTCCGGAGCTCTAAAAACAATAATTACCGGAAGGTTTTGTTGCCCCTCCGGAGCTCTAAAAACAATATTAGTCGGCAAGGTTTTGTTGCCCCTCCGGAGCTCTAAAAACAATGATAGTCGGCAAGGTTTTGTTGCCCCTCCGGAGCTCTAAAAACAATGATAGTCGGCAAGGTTTTGTTGCCCCTCCGGAGCTCTTAGAACAATAATAGTCGGCAAGGTTTTGTTGCCCCTCCGGAGCTCTAAAAACAATAATAGTCGGCAAGGTTTAGTTGCCCCTCCGGAGCTCTAAAAACAATGATAGTCGGCAAGGTTTTGTTGCCCCTCCGGAGCTCTAAAAACAATAATTACCGGAAGGCTTTGTTGCCCCTCCGGAGCTCTAAAAACAATGATAGTCGGCAAGGTTTAGTTGCCCCTCCGGAGCTCTAAAAACAATGATAGTCGGCAAGGTTTAATTTCCCCTCCGGAGCTCTAAAAACAATAATAGTCGGCAAGGTTTTGTTGCCCCTCCGGAGCTCTAAAAACAATAATTACCGGAAGGTTTTGTTGCCCCTCCGGAGCTCTAAAAACAATATTAGTCGGCAAGGTTTTGTTGCCCCTCCGCAGCTCTAAAAACAATGATAGTCGGCAAGGTTTTGTTGCCCCTCCGGAGCTCTAAAAACAATGATAGTCGGCTAGGTTTTGTTGCCCCTCCGGAGCTCTAAGAACAATAATAGTCGGCAAGGTTTTGTTGCCCCTCCGGAGCTCTAAAAACAATAATAGTCGGCAAGGTTTAGCCCTTACAAAAATGTACCATGGTAACCATGGTACTTTTGTCCAAATTACCATCCACCACGGTAACCATGGATATCATGGTACCAAAACAATGAAATACATTGGGTCATTAAACAATGTATTTCATTGTTTTGGTACCATGATAACCATGGTTACCATGGTGGATGGTAATTTGGACAAAAGTACCATGGTTACCATGGTACATTTTTGTAAGGGAGTTGCCCCTCCGGAGCTCTAAAAACAATGATAGTCGGCAAGGTTTAGTTGCCCCTCCGGAGCTCTAAAAACAATAATAGTCGGCAAGGTTTAGTTGCCCCTCCGGAGCTCTAAAAACAATAATAGTCGGCAAGGTTTTGGTGCCCCTACGGAGCTCTAAAAACAATAATTACCGGAAGGTTTTGTTGCCCCTCCGGAGCTCTAAAAACAATATTAGTCGGCAAGGTTTTGTTGCCCCTCCGGAGCTCTAAAAACAATGATAGTCGGCAAGGTTTAGTTGCCCCTCCGGAGCTCTAAAAACAATGATAGTCGGCAAGGTTTAGATGCCCCTCCGGAGCTCTATAAACAATATTTATCGGCAAGGTTTTGTTGCCCCTCCGGAGCTCTAAAAACAATATTAGTCGGCAAGGTTTAGTTGCCCCTACGGAGCTCTAAAAACAATAATTACCGGAAGGTTTTGTTGCCCCTCCGGAGCTCTAAAAACAATAATAGTCGGCAAGGTTTTGTCCCTCTCCGGAGCTCTAAAAACAAATAATTACCGGAAAGTTTTGTTGCCCCTACGGAGCTCTAAAAACAATAATAGGCGGCAAGGTTTTGTTGCCCCTCCGGAGCTCTAAAAACAATAATTATTGGCGAGACTTAATTGCCACTATGGAACTCCTAAATTAATTGGCGGGACCTAATTGCCGATACGGAGATATGAAAGAATGTCTTCATCCAAATGACTTAAAACGTTTGGCACAAAAACCGTAATGACTCAGGCTTAGTTTTCAATCCATCCTTTTTATTTGGACCAATCAATATCGGGAAGTTATGTTTACCCATCGTTGGTTCAACTTCTTCACTTCGCGTTGTGACCCTTTTTGGTGCGTTTTCACAGTTTTTAATCAGTGAAAAACTGGGATTTTTCTCGGGAGGAGGGTCTGGAATTAAATCAGAAAAGGATTAAGAGTCGAGATAATGGTACAAAGAATCGTCTTCTTTCCCATATGTTTTGATTAAAACGTCATAGCTTCAGCTCATCGCGCGGGAGGGGTGTGAATTGAGTTCAGAAGGGATTAATACCGGTAGTCGAGATCGAGACGAATCTTCTTCTTTCCCTAATAATTTATTAAAAACGTCTAAGCTTCCGCGCTTCCCTTGGAATTCAGAAAAGGATAAAGAGTCAAGAACGGTACAACGAATCGTCTTCTTTCTCTAATAATTTGATGAAACGTCAAAGGGGGAAACTCCCCACTCCCTCCAGCTCCCCCCCCCCTCCCCCCAATTTTTTTTTC